>ML664152.1:1730133-1883929 GCA_007570785.1 Antilocapra americana
ACTCCCTCACCCTAAGATGACCCCTCCCTCACCCTGAGATGACCCCTCCCTCACCCTGAGATGACTCCTTCCTCACCCTGAGATGACCCCTCCCTCACCCTGAGATGACCCCTCCCTCACCCTGGGATGACCCTCTCCTCACCCTGAGATGACTCCTCCCCTCTTCACCTGATTTTCCTGCTCTGGGCCCTGTCCAAGACCAAACTAAGAGCAGTGTCCACCTGTGGCTGAGCAGGCAGAGCTGCAGGGATCCCACAGGGACTCCAGGTGCAGAGACACCTGGAGCTCTGGAGCACTCGTGGAGGCCCCGATGCCCCAGCCCTTCTGACACGTGGTCACCACCGTGGAGGCTTGGCCTCTGCTTGGATGCGTTCCACAAGGCCCTGGTACCTTGACGGCAACTTGGGTTTCAGCTGCTGACTGGCCAGCCTCACCTTTCCCACACCTGGGGTTCCATGTGAGATGTGGAGGGAGGAGACTGCTGAGCTGTGACAGGCGCAGTGCTCTGGCCCCTCTCCTGCCCTCCCCCTTCCTCTGACACAGGCTATGCGGGGTGTGGTCACCACAGGGTGGACAACAAGGCGACGGCACCTCGGCCTGCCTACTGGGGGCAGCACTGACCACAGAGCACCTGTTGGCGCTGGCTTTGGCTGGGCTCCCCATGAGCACACAACCAGCACAGTAAGCGGAAGGCCACCTAGCGGCCTGGCTTACAGGAGCTCTCTCTCTGCTGGAGACAAGGTGACGGGGAAACAGTGACCCCAACAACCACGGCTTGTCACACGGGTGCGGCTCTCCTCACCTGCGGCAGGTGCAGCTGCAGGCCCTCGCTGGGGATGGGCTGGCGAGACGGGGTTTGATCCAAGTGCAAGTTAAAGATAGTCGCCAGAGCGGACTGCGCGGCCCGAGCCTTGGCCAGCTTTTTGTTCCTCCCAGAGCCTTCAAAGAACTGGCCGTCCACAACCACAGACATGACGAAGTTCTTGGCGTGGCTCTCCCCACTCTCTGAGAGGAAGTCGTACTTGAGTCCCGGGCGCAGCTCATTCAAGATCATCACAGGGTTCTTCCCGCTGGGTGGCGGGAAAGGCGGGGGCCCAGGCAAGGGCGGCTGGGCCAGGCCAGCGGGCACTGGGGACGCAGCCAGGCTGAGGTCCCCGCTCGAGCTGAAGGAATCGTCGCCATTGGAGCCCAGGTAGAAGGGCACCTCGGACCTGTCAGGTGTCTCGAAGCCGTTGAAGAGAGCGTCAGGGAAGTCGGCCTGGTCAGACGTAAAGTCTGCGTTGGTGGACAGGCTGCGGCCCATGGCCAGGTGGGCCTCGGAGGCGTTGGGGAACTGGACGAACGAGCGCAGGGCCTTCTCAGCCGCATGCAGCTTGGCCTTCTTCTTCGTGGGGCCAGAGCCCTCGAACACCTGTCCGTTGACCTCGACGGACATGAGGAAGAGGGGCGCATGTACTGGCCCCGTCTGCGATAGAAGTGTGTACTGCAGGCCGGGCTTGATCTCGTTCAGCTGCATCAGCGCGTTCTTGGGCAGTGCTGGCCCCGGCGCCCTCCTCCGCTTCTTCAGGCGGAACTTGGCATGGCCGTTGCTGCCCTCATCCAGGGCCCGCTTCCTGCTGGTGCCCCCGCCACCCCCGTTGGAGAGTGGGGCACCCTCGCCAGGCCCTGGGGCGCTGCCGTCCTTGAGGGGCGCATTGTCCAGATTGCAGTTTTCCTTAACATCTGTGCTGCTCGAACCTGCGGTGCCCAGAAAGAGTAACTTACAACGCCTTCGTTGCAGGATCTTGTAAATGCAAAATTTATAGATTCCTTTATCTCTCTTTGTAACTGGTTAAGTGATGTGTGCTTATACATCTTATTCCTGGCTGCACTTTTAACCACAGAACTACCCGCCTATACTGGAATGAGCAATTTGATATTCTGCTAAGTAATGGCTAATCCTGTTTCTATTTAGCATCAATGACTGCTTTTGCATCAAAAGGTGAATCTTTAAATCATCTTTTTCTATGAGAATATTCTGAAGCATCTAAAAGTACCTATTCAAGTTTATCCAAATGTGGAATAAACTAATCCAAGAAGACCTTACATTAATAATCTAACATCAGTATCAACAAAGTGCCTTTTACTCGAGCATTTCCTCCTTTTCAAAGCTGTTTCTCATACTACACCCATATTGGGCTTTCAACTGTAGCCTTTCCAGAGGAGAAAACATGATTTAAAATATGCATTCACAAGTCACTTAGTTTTTCTGGTTTAAAATATTCAATTAATACGTGCAGTTGTTTGATTTGGTTCATGGATAAGTCTTAGATAACTGTTTATGTAAAAGTTCTGGCCTTTTAGAAATTATTTTGAAGGACACAGCATCTCTTCTGGTGCTCAGTTAATATTTTTTCAATATGTTATGGAGATTGCCTCTGTATCCTTAATATAACCCATAATAGAATAAAACATATAAGGCTAGACATGAAGACTGACACTGCTAGCGGTGGCCACGGCTTCCTAACTTCCTGTGCTCTTTTTTAGAAAAACAAATATTTGACGAAATCACAAAGTAATTTGGTTTTACTACCTTTTAAAGGTAGTTTATTTTTACAACTAATATAAATAATTTTAGAACTCTAAAAGTTCATGGCAAAATAAATATGATTTTAGTTTTAAAAAAATGGGAATAAAAAAGCACTCACTGTTCCCTTCAAGTTTATCAAGCTTTTTGGAAAAGAGAAAAAGCGTTAACTTCTTGTTTTCCTGGTTAGCTTGCACAGGCCCCTGGGGGCAGGAAGCACAAGGTTAATGACCACCAGGCTTACAATCCCGTTGCTGTGGATGCAGCTAAAGAGCTACTGCTACCTTTTGAGAGTCCACAGGTGTTTTCAGCAATGGAATATTGCTCACAATCCTAAGCTGGTTTACAGGTGCCCCATCAGGGGGCCCCCACTCCATCTCTATCACTTAACGTGAAAGATTCTGACCATGCTAAGGAGGCCGTTTCTATTACTTAATGTGAAAGTAGATTCTGACCATGCTAAGGAGGCTGAGGAGAGCTGTAAAGACCTTCTCCAGCTGGACCCATGGTGGGTGCTTAACACTGCAGCAAGTCTGGGTCCCCAGCTGCCAGTGCCCACAGTTCAAGTTCCCAGGCTCCCAGGCTGCCATCCTCACTGAGATGCGAGAATGGTGCTGATGTAAACACAGCCGCAGGGAGACTGACTCTATCTCTGCTGTGGTGAGATCAGGACACTGCTAAGCCTTCCCTGGTGGCTCAGACTATAACGAATCTGCCTGCAGGATGGGAGACTAGGGTTTGATCCCTGGGTCAGGAAGATCCCCTGCAGAAGGAAATGGCAACCCACTCCAGTATTCTTGCCTGGAAAATCCCATGGGTGGAAGAGCCTGGCAGGCTACAGTCCATGGGGTCACAAAAAGTTAGACATGACTGAGCGACTTCACTTTCACTTTTCAAGCCTTCCTGTGACTCACTGTCTCCCAGGTACACCTGACACACACACACCACTTCTCCCAGTTGACAAAGCTGATGGAATGAACACTAAATTTTCATTTATAACATCCTCCAGCAAAAGCTCAATAGGTTACTCCTTTCGGTGCTCAAAGGAAACAGAAGGTTAGAGGGCAGAGCAAGACAGAGTTTAGATTAACAGGTGAGCGAGAACATGGCACACCTCATGGCTGCATACATTCTCATGTTACCGCTAAACAGAATTATCAGTAGAGAAGTCAAATCATGATTAAACATTCTGACATGCATTTAATCAAACGTTCATACTCTCTGAAACCAATGTTTTCCTTTAAGAAATAAAAATAGTCAGTGTTGATTATAGAAAAATACGCTTTCTACAAGAGAGTTCACATAAATTCTACATTCTCACGTGCTTCAGTTCACATGAATTCTATGTTCTCATGTGCTTCAGAAGCTCGGAAATACTACTCATGCTCTACTTTCCTAAAAACGCTTCTACATAAAAGCAAATAAAACACCAGAACTGCAAGAAGATGTCCCACCCTCACAACTCTTCTTAAATAGATCCTTTCTATTTCCATATCATGCTATTTTATTTTATAAATGTGAATACTAATCATGATAAAAATGTTTCATTGCTTTCAAAATGACAAAAAATATAAGACTGGCATTTCAGTTTCAGCACTAGAACCAGCAGCTTATCCTTCCAGAAAATGTACTCAGAAGGCCTCTTTATCTGGTACTGACCCCCAGAGCAGTCTGAGGACAGTTACATAACCTATAGCATTGTGATGCTTCCTCCCAAACCTGATGACCAGCAGCGTGGACGAGAGCTCACAGTCCTGATGGCAAGGGGAGGGCTGCATCAGCGACAGTGGGCATGGGGAGTGGGTTGGCCCCAAAGCCCCCCGAGAGTGACTGCTGGGGCAGTGGCCTGGAGAAAGTGTGGGCAGCCAGAGGCCACACCCAGGCCATGGGAGCAGGAACTGCCTCATGGCATGAAACAGCACCTGGTCGCATCTTCTCATGCCAATGGCCTCCCATATGAGGGCACACAACTGCGGGGTCACCCGGCAGAGACCCAGCAACCCATGGTACCCACTACCCTCGGGGACAGGGGCCTGGATTCTGCAAGCCGATAGGCTAACCCCAATTCCTTGGCTGCAGGCTCTGGGTGAGGATGCAGGACGCCGGGCTGGAGTGTGTCCTCATCCTGAGTGACCCTTCATCCCTTACATGCGTGAGCCCTTCCAGGGACAGCTCAACGTGCACAGGTAACAGGGAAGGGCGCAGGTTACACAGAGCAGAACTCTCAGGTCTCTGCTGTGACCTCCCTCCAGAATACTCCCAGCCTCTGTGGGAACATTTATCCTGATCTAACTGCTCTGCTACCCGGTATCAGCAACAAACAGAACAGAGAGCTGTGTCTACCGACTCTTCAAAGGGAACAGCGTCAAGGGTGGAGCCAAGGCCCAGGGAGGGCAGCAAGGAGGGGCTTCAGCCAACTCCAGCCCTGAGGCTCATCAAACAAGACCTAGAGGCTCCTGTTAGTCCTTCCCTCGAAGTGCAGGACAGCCCACTGCACCTGAAGATCCTAGGCGCAGCACCTAGATGGCCAATCTCAAAGGCCACCTTAGATTTACAGATGGAAATCAGGGCCATTGTTATGAGAAGCAAGCAGGGACATCAGGCATGCAGCTTTATGGCGAGTGTGCCTGGACGCTGGGTCCCTCCTTTCAGCCTTGTGCACTGGGGCCCCAGGGTGAAAAGAATAAAAATTCAGACAAACAGCTGTAAGGGAAACGCCCACAGCAGACTCCGAAACCTACTGTAGAGAATATATGAAAATTAAACCCATGCCACCTCGAAGAGGCTGTATTAAAGGAAAAAAATCACCCTTCCCAAACCGGCCCATTGCATAAATTTACAACACTAAGATTTTAATAGAAAAATGAGCCACTTGACACTACAGGATAGGCCTGTATCTTACTCATGTTTTCTTCATCTTCTACATCCATGGCAATATACTTTTGAGGGTTTCTTGACTGGCGGAGGCTGTTTCTGTCTGAAAGACATCAAGAAGACCACACTAAGTGTACAAGAAATGTGAGTAAGTCTCCCCTGTGGGAAAATGGCAAGACAGGATGGTTAGGTCTGCCCTCTGGACAGCATTCTGACGCTCCCACGTTCTGAGCACGTGCCAGGACCCCTAGGGTGGGGGTGGGGCCGATTTCAGGCCACCTTGCAGAGGGCAGCCGGGATTCTGTGGTCAGGACCATGGAGAGCTCCAAGCCAGGGCAGGGTGAGGACCTATGCATCACAGACGCCTCATCAAGACAGACCCCAGACAGAATTCAGGCCCAGTTGCCATGTGATCTCTGCTCTGGGGAGACTTCAGTTTTGGGGTCATAAGATAAAGCTGTGGAGCAAGAACAAACATGCCTCAGCATTCACCCGACCATGAGCAGCATAGCATGGATGACATTAAAAAGCAAGTAATTCCTCAAATCTGATCTAATTTCTTAACCACTGTAACTTATTATTTTGTTGGCAGGAGAAACCACAGGAAATCCTCAAAGAACAATTATTCCAATTATATAATTTTTAACAAATTCAAGAGTTTCCTCTTCCTAAATATTTTGGCTGTATTTTGCAGGACTATACTAATGTATTTGCTGCTGCTTAGTTTCTAAGTCATGTCTGACTCTTTGCGGACCCGATGGACTGCAGCACGCCAGGCTTCTCTGTCCTCCACTATCTCCTGAAGTTTGCTCAAATTCATGTCTATTGAGTCGGTGATGTCATCCAACTATCTCACCCTCTGCCACTCACTTCTCCTCCTGCCCTCAATCTTTTCCAGCATCAGGGTCTTTTCCAATGAGTTGGCTCTTCCCATCAGGTGGCTAAAGTATTGGAACTTCAGCATCAGCCCTTTCAATGAGTATTCAGCATTGATTTCCTTTAGGATTGATTGGTTTGATCTCCTTGTTGTCCAAGGGACTCTCAAGAATCTTCTCCAGCACCACAATTCAAAAGCATCAATGCTTCAGCACTCATCCTTCTTTATGGTCCAACTCTCACATCGTACATAACTATCAGAAAAACCATAGCTTTAGCTTTGGTGGCAACTGATATCTCTGGTTTTTAGTATGTTATCTACGTGTGTCATAGCTTTTCTTCAAGGAGCAAGTAACTTAATTTCATGGCTACAGTCACTGTCCACAGTAATCTTGGAGCCCAAGAAAATAAAATCTGTCACTGTTTCCACTTTTTCCCTTTCTATTTCCCATGAAGTGATGGTATCAGATGCCATGATCTTTGTTTTTTGAATGTTGCATTTCAAAACCGCTTTTTCACTCTTCTCTTTCACCCTCATCAAGAGGCTCTTTAGCTCCTCTTCACATTCTGCCATTAGAGTGGTATCATCTGCATATCTGAAGGTGTTGATATTTCTCCCAACAGTCTTGATTCCAGTTTGTGCTTCATCCAGTCCAGCATTTTCCATGATGTACTCTGCATAAAAGTTAAAAAAGCAGGATGACCATATATAGCCTTGACATATTTCTTTCCCAATTTTGCACCAGTTAGTTGTTCCACATCCAGTTATAACTGTTGCTTCTTGTCCTGCATACAGGTTTCTCAGGTAAGATGTTCTGGTATCCCATCTCTTGAAGAGTTTTTCATAATTTCTTATGATCCACACAGTCAAAGGCTTTAGCAATGAAGCAGAAGTAGATGTTTTTCTGGAATTTCCGTGCTTTCTCTATAATCCAACTGATGCTGGTAACTGGATCCCTGTTTCCTCTGCCTTATTTACACCCATAATAAAGAATCCCATCAAATTGCCATTGAGGAAAAAAAGAGATTTGCAAATTTTGTCATAACACGTTGCTTTGTATACAAATTGAATTATAAATCAGTAAAAGGCAAACTTATTGTTTTTAAGAAAATGGTGATTAAAATGAACTAAATCATGCTTATATCTTATATATCTCTCTCATAGAACACATAAATAGTTTCCATGACAATCATTTGTTAATAACATTAACTCTTGCTGTGTATCTGGCAAATACACAGTTAAATGATTTAAAAGTTAAATGGGCTTCTGTTTTTTGGCTGTGCCATGCAGCATTTGGGATGATAGTTCCCCAAGCAGGGATCGAACCCGGGCCCCTGCAGTGGAAGCACAGAGTGTTAACCAATGGATTGCCAGACGTCCCCATGAGTTTCTATTTAGACTCCTTTATTCAAGAAAGTATCTCAGATAGTTTTCAAAGTATTAACATTTTAGATTCATGAATTACTTCAATATATATTTTCTTAAAATTTACTATAGGAAAAGCACAGTACTGGATACCATAAGAACCTAAAATGAATCAGACAGACTACAACTGAGAAACTTAAATAAAAATATTGTCTAGATAGCTGACTACATTAAGGAATTACTTTTCATTATTTTAGGTGTGTAAATAGTGTTTTTATCTTTTGGTGATATACACTGAAATGCTTACAGATGAAATGGTACCTGAGATTTATTATATAAGATGATCCAGTGCAGTGGGAGAAAGTAGATACAGATCAAACTGAGGAGCTGGCAACGCCAGTGCAGCCAAGGATGTGGGGTTCAGGCTGCAGTTCTGTATTGGTGTCTGTTTTAACCTCCCCACTATGGAGAGTGTTAATAAAAGTAATTCCCTTGAGGTCTAGAATGGACATGAGTGCTGACCGCCCCTCACCTGGGGTGAGGTATGGGTGCTCTGAGGAGCCTCTGGGCTGTGGTCAGGGCGCGTGGTGGCTGCGCTGAGCCTGGAAGGGAGGGGCGTTTGGGAAGCACAGGGGCTGAGTCAGAAAGGATTTAAAAAGTGCTGCTGACACAGTGTCCCATAGGTTTTGAGCTGTTGTGTTTTCATTTTCATTCGTTTCCATGCATAACTGAATTTCATTTTTAATTTCTTCTGCGATTTGTTGGTTATTCAGCAGTGTGTTGTTGAGCCTCCATATGTTGGAAGTTTTGAGAGGTTTTCTCCTGTAGTTGATATCTAATCTCACTGCATTGTGGTCAGAAAAGATGCTTGGGATGATTTCAATATTTTTGAATTTATCAAGGTTAGATTTATGGCCCAGGATGTGATCTATCCTGGAGAAGGTCCCGTGTGCACTTGAGAAAAAGGTGAAATTCCTTGTTTTGGGGTGGAATGACCTATAGATATCAATTAGGTCTAGTTGGTCTATTGTTTGGATAACATAGGCAAAACACTCTCTGCTATAATCCAAAGCGGGATACTCCATGACCCACCTCCCAGAATATTGGAAATAAAAACACGAATAAACAAATGGGACCTAATTAAAATTAAAAGCTTTTGCACAACAAAGGAAACTATAAGCAAGGTGAAAAGACAGCCTTCAGAATGGGAGAAAATAATAGCCAATGAAGCAACAGACAAACAATTAATCTCAAAAATTTACAAACAACTCCTGCAGCTCCATTCTAGAAAAATAAACAACCCAATTAAAAAGTGGGCCAAAGAACTTAACAGACATTTCTCCAAGGAAGATATAAAAATGGCTAACAAACACATGAAAAGATGCTCAACATCACTCATTATCAGAGAAATGCAAATCAAAACTACAATGAGGTACCACTTTACACCAGTCAGAATGGCTGCCATCCAAAAATCTACAAGCAATAAATGCTGGAGAGGATGTGGAGAAAAGGGAACCCTCTTACACTGTTGGTGGGAATGCAAACTAGTACAGCCACTATGGAAAACAGTGTGGAGGTTCCTTAAAAAGCTGCAAATAGACCTGCCATATGACCCGGCAATCCCACTGCTGGGCATATACACTGAGGAAACCAGAATTGAAAGAGCCACGTGCACCCCAATGTTCATCGCTGCATTGTTTACAATAGCCAGGACATGGAAGCAACCTAGATGCCCATCAACTGACGAATGGATAAGAAAGCTGTGGTATATATACACAATGGAATATTACTCAGCATTAAAAAAAAATTCATTTGAAGCAATTCTACTCAGATGGACGAAACTGGAGCCCATTATCCAGAGTGAAGTAAGCCAGAAGCAAAAACAACAATACAGTATATTAACACATATATATGGAATTTAGAAAGACAGTAATGAGAACCCAACATGGGAGACAACAAAAGGAACGCAGATGTATAGAATAGACTTGTGGACTTTGTGGATGAGGGTAAGGGTGGGATGAGATGGGAGAAGGGCATTGAAGCATGTTAATTGTCATGTGTCTAATCAATCGCCAGCCCAGGATTGATGCTCGGGACTGGTGCAGCGAGATTTCCCGGGGGGGAGGGAGGAGGGAGGGGGGACCCGGAGGGGAAGTATATGTAAACCCATGGTGATATCATGACAATGTATGGCAAAAACAATAATAAAAAAAAAAAAAAGAAGAAAACTTAAAAAAAAAAAAAAAGTGCTGCTGAGAGACTAGAAGGGCCAGTCTTGGAGGCAACCACACAAGCCATCCAAGCACCTGCTCTCTCTGGCTGAGAGCTGGATTCAAAGTGGGCAGAGGGGCTCATGTGGTGGGAAGTCATCCATCTCCTCCCCTTCAGCCCAACTGAAAACCCCAGACAGCACGGCACAGCACAGTGAGAAGGCTCGGGCAGGGGATAGGGGAGAAGATGGCAGAGCAGCTGGGACCCGAGGATGGTGTGGCTGCGAGTTCCCTGGTCTTCTGTTTGTGTTGCCACTCCAGACTTGGAGCTGAAGACACCAGCAACCTGGAAGTACCAGTGGGCAGACCAAAACTCCCAACCAAACCATCTCTCTGGCCAAGGGGCCAGGAGAGGCCCTCCCAATGGGACAGGACACTGAAAGACTGAACCGCCCCATTCTGGCCAGACCCCAGCCTCCCACCCAGCAGGAACACAGGGTGGGGGAGCCTTGAGTCTCATCCCTCCTGGGTTATGACGACTCCTCCCACCCCACCTCAATGCAGTCAGGGAGAAGAGGTGGGAGCCTGGACCGCCCCCACCCAGCAGTGCCAGTGGAGGCCAGGGAGCCTCGACATGCACTCCCACTGGCAGCAACGAGGCAGGTCTCCCCTCTATTACAGAGGCCATGAGAGAAAGCAGCTAAAACGGAGCTTCAAGCAGGATTCGGATCCAGTAACATCATAAGTCCAGGTTGCACTCAAAGTCACTCACCAGACTGACAACCTCAAACTGAATGAACAAAGGCAACAGATGCCAGCCCCAGGATGTCAGCATTATCTGAGGAGGGCTTTCAAGCAGCAATCAAAACAGAAGTGGGAGGAATCTGTAACCAGTCTCAACACAGCATATACAGCCTGCATCAGCAAGACAGACAGGCAGACCACACAGAACAGGGGACTCGGAGACCAGCCCGCACCTAGCCTGCACAGCATACCTGCTCACTGTTGACAAAGGCAAACAAGCCTCGCAGTGAAGGGAAGACGGCCTTGTCCACAGATAGTGCTGGGTCAACCAGCCATCTCAGCTCACACCCCACACAGGTCCTTGGAATGAACCACGGGCTTAATACTAAGCATAAAACTAGAAAATTTTCACAAAAATTATACCCCATATCCAGGACTGGGGAAAGAGTTTGCAGAGTGGCTGTCAAATCCATAAAAAAAGAAAATGATAAACTGGATGATCCATCAAAATGTAAGGCTTTTGTCTATTAACAACCCTAGTAAGAAGATGAAATGACCAGCTCTGGACTGTGAGATGAGAACCACGTGCATCCACCACACACCTACGAGAAGGGCTGGAGCAGGGACTTGAAGGTCAGCAAGGGCCAGGAGAACTGGGTCACCACACAGCCACCTGGGGACCCGTCTGGTGTGTTCTTACCAGAGAAGTGAAGGCTTACATCCACATACAGAAACAGTGTGGGAGAAGGTTTACAGCAACATTATTCGTACTGGGGACAACCCGGATGCCCTTCTGCGGTGGCCAGCCAGGCACAGTGAGGACCATCCACACCAGGAGTGCCACAGACAATAAAAAGGGACCAACCGCCTGGGTGAGCCTCCAGAGGACTCAGCTGAGGGGAAAAGCCGACCCAAGGTCACGTACGCCACACCTGTTTACACACTGGGAGCCCCGGGCAAGGCAGGCTTGAACTGCGTGGGCCACTCAGACACAGGTTTCTCTCACTAAAAGTGCACTGCCCACGGCATAGCCTAAGGCTGGCTGAGGCCAAGGACAAGGACACGGAGGGCCAACGATCCATTGCATGGGTTTTTGGCGGCAGCTCTGGTCAAGGGTCAACTTTCAAGGGTTCCTAAAATGAGAAAATCATTGAAACAGGAAGCAGAGCAGTGGTTGGGGGGGTCAGGGAGGATGTGGGTAATGGGGGGGTGGGGGTCCTATGACAACAGACACTCTGGACCTCTTCCCGTGTCTGCATCCCACTGAGACCATGCACTGTGTAAAGGGAACCCAACTCCCCTGTATTCACAGCTGCACATGAATGCAGGTTCTCTCAAAATGAGAACGTCAATTTAAAGGTAGGCAGAAGGTGCATAGTGTGTTCACATGTAACTAATCAGTGACTGGTGTGCTGAGAGGCTGGCTCCCCTGGGCTCTGGGACGAGGGGAACACACGCCAGCAGTGCCCATGGTGGGCAGTCTGAGCCACAGCAGGAGTCCTGAGGCCCCAGAGCCCACTCGGTCTATAGGACGTGCCTTGTGTTCCTGCTCTTTCATACTCAAGTCCTAAAAAACGACAGGGAAAATGTCTCACAGTAGAAAACAGTCAGACTGTGCACCGTGCCGATGAGTAGGCGTGTGACAGAATGGAAGCAGAGACCTCTCGCAGAGCAGGAGCCGGCACTTCCAGCATCCGCAAATGCCAGCTCTCGTACTGAAGGCTATAAAGCAAAGCAAAATAGCAAACACAAGCACATCAAGCAGTTTACACAACCACTTTCTCTCATTCTGAAGAGCACCTTATATGGCCTGGACCAGAAACACCTAAGAATTAAAACCCCACAAAAATCTCAGTGAGCAAAATTCCAGGAACTGCCAGTTACAGAAAAGCTCTACTTGATGGCAACGTTCAAATAACTTCTTCATTCTGCAGGATTCTCCCAAAGCATTATGAAGTAGGCAGTGAGGTATGCAAAGACTATTAAACTTGGCATCAAAAGACTGGGGATTTCAGTTTAACTTGCTTCATTATAATTTCAACTTTCCTTTTTTAAAGTAGAACTAGACACATTGCTAAAGTTTATGTGGAGAAATAATCAGATTTGAATAATTAGGAAAACTCTGAACTGAAGAGCAACGAGGTGGGGCTGGTCCTCCCAGACTGGAAAGGATGGAGCCCCAGAATGTGCTCATGGCTCACGGACGCAGAGCAGAGGGACAGACTCAGGACAGAAGGGCCTCCCCACCACTGACCCCACCACTTTATAACAAGTAGGGCTGGCCCTGGGGTGACCCCTGGAGGAGGAGGAGGTTGGACCCGCCAGGGCCCCCAGTCAGCGTCGGTGTTGGTTTCCTGTGGGTCTGCATCTGACTTCCCATAACTCGACCCAGTGGCAAAGCTTTACTTTCTAAGAGGCTGGTGGGTAGATGGTCATCTGTTGTGTGATTCCTTACACACTTGTAGGTGTTTCTGATGTAAGACAAAGTATAAATAAATACGTAAACTATAGCATCTCTCTCTGCATCTTCTCTCTCACTGTGGAAACACCAACCTGCACATATGCCTCCCCTCTCTTGGTGAAAAGAAGGTTTTCTGCAATAAAACACGAAGAACAGGACTTACTCACATTTGAGATGCATCAGAACATGAATTCTCTGTTGCGCTGGTAAAAAAAAAAAAAGGCTATCTTCAGGAATTCACTAAAAATTTTAAAAATGTTAAGAGAGACAGTAAACTTGACAAAACTTACTAGTAATTATTACTCGTTTTAATCTCCCTTTCGCTCTTAAAAGGATGGTTTTGAAAAAAGTTTTACATATTCTTAATGACTGTTATGGGTTTCAGTCAGGAGCCATACACTACAAAATTTGAAAGAGAGAACTGTTAAAATGAAGATTCTTCATGTTAATTCTTTTTACTATAAATCAATCAACTTGCTAAGGGGCTTCCCTGGTGGCTCAGATGGTAAAGAATCTACCTGCAATGCGGGAGACCTAGGTTCAATCCCTGGATTGGGAAGATCCCTTGGAGGAGGGCATAGCAACCCACTCCAGTATTCTTGCCTGGAGAATCCCATGGACAGAGGAGCCTGGCGGGCTACAGTCCATGGGGTTGCAAAGAGTAGGACATGACTAAACACAGCACAGACTAATTTTGCAGCTATGGTAAAAAATTGAATGCCAATTTGATTATTTATATAACAAAGGTGACTGAAGTACAAAATTCTTTAATTTAAAAAATAATCTCAAATTAAACAACTAAATCATGCATGTTTAGAGAATGCATTCATGACTTGTATTTTGCTTCCAATATTTTGCTTTCTAAACAGAAATATTCAAAACAATCAATACTTTACAATGAAATATTTTCCTTTCTAGGAAACCACCCAAATAATAGATGTTCAGTTCAGTTTCCCTTTAGAGACTCAGTACACTGAACATGGTAAGGCAGACTGTGTACAACAAATAAGGTTCAAGCACTGCTTTCAGAAAATGTAGTTTTCCTAGTGAAATGCAATGCAAAATAATTAAAATATGCATAGCAACCGACAAGAAGACTCTTGGAAGCAGTTATATCAAGCTTGCAGAATGCGAAGTTAATACACAAAAGACAACTGCTTTCCTACATATGAGCAATGAACTAGAATTTGACATAAAAAACAATACTGTTTACATTAGTATCACTTCCACCAATGAAACAAATTTAACAAAATATGTAAAAGATCCACATGAGGAAAAGTACAAAAACTCTGATGAACAAAACCAAACAACTAAATAAGCGGAGATAAAATCCATATACATGGATAAAAAGACTCAACAACATCGATATTGGCTCTTCCTAACTTCACCTATAGATTCAACAAAATCCCAATAAAATCCCAGCAAAGTCTTCTGTGGAAATCAACTGACTTGTTCCCATGTTCATATGGAGAAGCGAACACTCGGAACAGCCAACATAATGTGAAGCAGAAGAACAGAGGGGCTTTGGCAGTCTCTGACTTCAAGACTTACTGTGTATACAGCTATGGGAATCAAGACAGGTCTGAACAAAGATGGTGGAATAGAAGGATGTGTGCTCATCTCCTCCTGCAAGAGCACCAAAACCACAACAACCATAGACAGAAGGACGCTGGAACCCACCAAAAAGAGATACTACATCCAAAGACAAAGAAGTCACAGTGAGACAGTAGGAGGTGCACAACCACAGTAAAATCAAATCCCATACCTGTTGGGTGGGCGACCCACAAACTACAGAACGATAATACCAAAGAAGTTCCCCTGCTGTGGCGAAGGTTCTGAGCCCCACATCAGGCTTCCCAGCCTGGGGATCCAAAAAAGGGACTGGAAATCCCCAAGGAAACAGGCCGAATGAACCTTTTTGCCAACCCAATACGGTCCACAGACCTAACCCCACACGTTTGCTTTAGAATTTCAACTTTCAGACAGGGGTGGCTCTGTCCACCACAAAGGCCCCCACTGGAGGAGCTCCTCCCCAGGGAGCCTAGTCCCCACTCATGCTGGGAAGCCCCTCAGTACCAGTGTAGTAACGTGTGCCCACACATGGGTCACGGTCAGCACTGGGAGCCCCAGCCCTCTGTCCACAACTGCTGCTCATCAGCACTCAGCAACTTCCCCTCCCCGTACCCTCTCCTGGCATACATGGCGTCTCCCACTCTTGCCAGAGACTGGCTCAGATCCTTCCTTCCTGATGCAGACATGGAAATCCTCCCTCCTTAACTCTCCAAAGGGTACTTCGGGTGGCCCGCTGCCAAGTGGTCTCCAGGCCTACCATCCTATCACCCATGCCTACAGACACAGGCCCCAATCCTGGTGCTGGCACGTGAGGGTGCCAATAGCTACTTGTTGCATGAAAGATGCCTGGGTGGGTGGGTGGATGAGTGAATGGGCGGGTAAACAAATGGATGGATGGATGGGTGGGTGGGTGGGTGGTGGGATGAGTGGACTAGATCAATGAGTGGGTGAACAAATGGATGGATGGATGGATGGGTTGGTAGATAAATGCTCTCCTTCCCTATGCCTCCAGCTGGCACAGTGCTCCGCTCCTCACAAGGAAGTGTTCTCTCAGCAAGGCGGAAGCAGGGAAGGAGTCCGAACCCTCAGGCACTGTTTGCATCTCCTCAGTCTACAAGGGAAAGTCGGCCCAGTCTCTGGTGCCCTGTCCTCTGGCGGTACTCAGAAGAGGCTCACCTCTGTGGGTCTGGGCTTCCATTTCTACAACAGGCCCCATGCCTGTCCACTTCTCCATTCTGCAAAGATGGGGGCGCCCAGATGGCCTGAGCGCAGGACAGTGACCACCACAGAGTGCACAGATAAGGGTGCTATCACACTCCAGACCCAGTACTCACTAGGGAAGCCCTTAACCCCAACACACAGGAGCCTGTTTGCATAGGGTTCCTCCCCTGCCCCACCCGTTCTCAGCAGCAGGCCAGGAGTGGAGGAGGGCACAGTGGAGCACTGCTCAGGGCCCTGGGGAGGCTGGGATGAGCTCCACTGTCCCCGGGTGTGACCTGGGCTCCAGCCCACCTTGGGCCTTGGGCACAGTACCCACCAGGGCAGCAGCGTCTGCCTCACGGGTCCTAGTTGTTAGCTGTTAATTAAACTGCACATCACTCTCTTCTAACTGCCATTCATTTCCTGACGACTGAGCTAATCCACTGGAGTCTCATCCACAGCCATAGCCAACACCTGCCTTGTGGAGGGGGTGACCATAGGTCTAATTCAGGATCGGTGAAAAACCACTGAGACCCCCATCACTATCACTACTGAGAGCAAGTCGCCTGCTGCTCTGCTGTACCGACAACCAATGGCATTCGAAAAGCCACACATCACACCAGGCTTTACACTGGGAACACTTAAAAATTACACAATACTAAAGACTACATTTCAAATCCTATAAAACTCTGCCAGTTTGGTATAAATGGGATGGCCAGTCCTAATAATACTCATAAATTTGAGAGGCATTTTTATTAGTTTCAAACATAGGATGTGTGGAAAACAGGAGCAGGCACTCACGTGTGCCCCACTCACTGTGGTGTCCACAATGAGCGAGCAACCATGATGAGCGTGAACGCACAGTGTTCATCATGAGTGTGCACGTACAGCGGCCACCGTGAGTGCGCACACACAGCGATGCGCGGTGAGCACTGCTACATCTCATTACACTCAGCCTCTCAAGATGCTGGTCTGAAAATGCAAACAGCTTTCCTACTGCAGAAAAAGATTCCAGCATGTGTGAAGACATTCAGAATTTAATGCAAACCACTTGAGTTACAGCAAGTTCCAAATGATGACACAATTGTTCTTACACTTCTCCAAACCTTCCCCAATTTAAATGTCTAGTGATGAAGGACCATGGGAAAAAAGGTGGCAAGTCTAAATTTAGGGTCTTTGGATGAGAATTCTTGCAGTTTTGGCTCCTGCCTTTGTCTCAATTCCCTGCTATCTTCCTGCTGTCTTGCTCTCCCATTCCTGATATTGTCACCCAGGTGCGGGGCGGGAGCAGCAGGGATGTGCTGAGAGGCAGCACCAGCGTGCCCTCAGGCCCTGGACAAGCATGTGGGCATGGCACCCCTGGAGGTCTCGCACTGCAAGCCAGCCCCTCTGCTCCCACTAGTGTGATTGTCTGTGTCAGTCAGCAAGACGTTCATATCAAAAGACTGCCAGTATCAAGATGGGTTTCCTCCTCCTCCTTTCGGGAAGTGCACTAAAAACTGAGGCTCATTCTATTTCCTGGAGAGGTGACTGTCTCCTGCTACAGAAGACCCCAAAGATGCGGTGCTCCTGAAAGACCCTTTCCAGCCCTGCCGGCCACTGGGTAACAAGCTGTCACCCAGGAAACATCTGGCTTTTCCCTCAGGAGGGGTGTCTTGGCACTGAGGATGTCTTCTGTTAGCTCACGTACATCACATGAAGGCAGCAAACTCTCAACATCTCTTAAAGCAGCAATTTGCCCCAAAGCCAGGAGTGTGTGATTTTTATAATCAAGGGCAACTTCTGAATCTGATGTTAAGAAAAAAATAATGATTTTAACATCTTAACACATTAAGTTGAATTAAAGACAAGTCATCTGAAGTGGTGACTGGAACGCTCTCCGTGTTTTTAAAAGGCAAACACTTAACAGTGGTAAACAGCATGGAGAGCAGTTGTAAGGTTGGAAAAGTCAGTAAGGAAGCGTGGCAGCAGAAGGGAAATTACAGAGCACCCATCTCTAGAGGGAGAATCCCCTAAGACTCCAAGCTGCACACTTCTGAGACTCCATGAACATCTTTCTAAACGATACTTTAAACCTGGAAGCCAACGGGATTTCTAGACATGTTTTTTAAATCTGCCTTTGTAAGCTGGCCCCTCACTGACACTGTATGAAGTGCCAACAGAGAAAAAGAAGAGGGCTTTAAACGGAGAGTTGGAATCACCAGCATCAATAAGATGAATTCACAGCACAAGTCAGAACACATTCCCACAGCACATTTGCGTCCAGGATCTGCATTTCAGAATAAAAGAGGACTACTCACCTTTCCTCTCCGAGCGTCTCCTGCGCCTCCTCTTACACTGGCGGCCCCTGATGCTGAGGACGGTCCCCATAGTCAGGGTCCCCATGATGAGCAAGCAAGCCCAGGGCAGCCCAGCCCTAGTCTGGCCCCGCAGCCACTGGGGTGGACGCCCAGCCAACCCTCGGAGCCGCACGGCTGCGACGGCCACCCGGGGACACGTGGGAGGGCGGCTCCTCCCCCGCCCCAGGCTCACTCCTCAGAGGCAGGCAGAGGGGCCACCAGCTGGAGGGTGACCCAGGACCCTCAGCCCTGAAACACAGGCAGGGACGTGACCCTGAAAGGGGAGGAGAGACATGCTCTCCCCGGCAAACAGAATCCTAACTGAAAAAGCCCAGCATCTTCAAATCAGACAGAACCCTCAAGTAATGAAGCAGAACTGCCAGGAGACCAGTTCACAAAACACACTGTACAAAGTAACACTGCCAGGCAGCACCACACAGGGGCCAGGACCCCATTTCCTAGGGACACCGCCGCCAACCTGCATGCGGCAGCCAGGCCAGGCAGTGCCATTCGCCCCTTCCCATGTGGCCGGGCGCACAGGCACATGCGCACACACACAGAGCTACATATCTGTGCGCGGGTGCAGAGACATACAGTTACACACTCACAGAGCTACATACCCACTCACGCATGCACATACACAGTTACACACAGTTACCCACGCGTGCATGCACACAGTTACATACAGTTATACACCCACGTGTGCATGCACACAGTTACACAGTTACACACACAGCTACACACCCATGCATGCGTGCACAGACACAGTTACACACACAGTTACACAGTTACACACCCATACACGCAGTTACATACCCACGCGTGTGTGCAGTTACACACACAGTTAGTTACACACCCATGTGCACATGCAGTTACAGTTATACACCCATGCGCGTACAGTTACACAGTTATACACCCACACACGTGCACAGTTACACACACACAGTTACAGTTACACATGCATGCATGCACAGTTACACACACAGTTACACACCCATGTGCTTGTGCACATACACAGAGTTTTAAACACACACACACAGAGTTATACACACACACAGAGGCACATGTCAGGGCACGGGACCTGCACTTGGGCTGGCCCAGCACAACCCACAACCTTGGCCCCCCTCATCCAGACAGGCTGTGTAGGCACTCTCTCACGTCTAGGGGCCCTGTCCTTGGAACAAAAGGCAGCTGCAGCCGGGAGGATGTGAATGGCAGAGTCCTTCAGCCAAAGAAAAGTCAATCAATGTGTCAAACTCTTCTTTTCAACATGACTGACTGTGTCTTGCAAAGAAAAAAAAATGTTCCCCTCCCGGTAATGCCAGCATCCCTTTTGTAATTTAGTATTCCAAAGGTGCACACGAATTAACGCTGGATTCACCAACTGCAGGCAAAGCTGAGTCACGTCTTGTCACATCAAGCAGCTCCTATTACCTGAGACTTGTGGGTGCGCCCATCCAAATGTGCCCCACAGAAGAGGCTGCCCTGCAAAGCCCCCTCCCCAAGGCTCTAGGCAGTGAACAGAACCCACCCCGCCCTGGGGTGGGGGGACCAGGGGCAAACCCAAGCGGTGTGCCGGCTTGCTGGGCAGAGCCCAGGCACTGTCTCCAGCCTCAGGCACAGCCGTTCCTGTGGCTGAGGGAAACGTTCACGCTAGCTCTGCTTTCCAGGACTCTGTCTTGGTATTTTTCCACGTGGCATCCATACACCACACAGCACATTACTTTAACTATATTTTCTTTTTGTTGATGCTCTGGCATGGGGAGAGGCCTTGCTGACCCCAAGAGAGACTGCTCCTCCCCAATGAGCCAATTCTCAGAGACAGCACAGGGCTCAGCCAGGAGCAGTGCAAACCCCAGTGCCCACCACCATCCAACCTCTCCCCAGGCCCCTCTGCCTCACCCCAAAGCCCTCAGGCAAGGACCAGGCCACCAGAAGCCGCTGTTTCAGCCCAGAGCCTATCAGTACAACCCAAACTGGTCAGTCCTGCGTGGTTGACTCTGCCCTGCCTTCCTGTTCCCATGTTGTTATTCAGTTGCTAACACCACAAAGTTGTTTCCGACTCTGCAACCCCATCGACTGTAGCAAGCCAGGCTTCCCTGTCCTTCACTATCTTCTGGAGTTTGCTCAAATTCATGTCCATTGAGTCGGTGATGCCATCCAATCATCTCATCCTGTGTCATCCCCTTCTCCTGCCTTCAATCTTTTTCAGCATCAAGGTTTTTTCCAATGAGTCGGCTCTTTGCATCAGGTAGCCAAAGTACTGGAGCTTCAGCTTCACCATCAGTCCTTCCAATGAATATTCAGGGTTGATTTCCTTTAGGATTGACAGCTTTGACCTCCTTGATGTCCAAGGGACTCTCAAGAGTCTTCTCCAATACCACAGTTCAAAAGCATCAATTCTTTGGTGCTCAGCCTTCTTTATGATCCACCTCTCACATCCTATATGACTACTAGAAAACCATAATTTCAACTATATGGAACTTGGTAGGCAAAGTGATGTCGCTATTTTTTAATACACTGTCTAGGATCGTCATAACTTTTCTTCTAACAAGCAAATGTCTTTTAATTTCATAGCTGCAGTCACTGTCCGCAGCAATTTTGAAACCCAAGAAAAGAAAATGTGTCACTGTATCCACTTTTCCCCCAGCTATTAGGCATAAGTGATGGGACCGGATGTCATGATCCTAGTTTTTGAATGTTGAGTTTTAAGCTCTTTCACCCTCATCAAGAAGTTATTTAGTTCTTCTTCCCTTTCTGCTATTACAGTAGTATCATTTGCATATCTGAGGTTGCTATTTCTCCTGGAAATCTTGATTCCAGCTTGTGATTCATCCAGCATGGTATTTCACGTGATGTACTCTTGTGGCTCAGCTGGTAAAGAATCTGCCTGCAATGTGGGAGACCTGGGTTCCACCCCTGGGTTGGGAAGATCCCCTGGAGAAGGAATGGCTACCCACTCCAGTATTCTGGCCTGGAGAACTCCATGGACTGTATAGTCCATGGGGTCACAAAGAGTTGGACACAACTGAGCAACTTTCACTCACTCACTCTGCACAGAAGTTAAATTATCAGGGTGACGATGTACAGCCTTGACGTATGTACTCTTCTCCCAATTTGGAACCAGTCCATTGTTCCGTGTCTGGTTCTAACTGCTGCTTTTTGACCTGCACACAAATTTCTTCAGGAGATGAGTAAGGTGGTCTAGTATTACATCTCTTTAAGAATTTTACACAGTTTGCTATGATTCACACAGAAAAAAAGGCTTTATCATAGTCAATGAAACAGAAGTAGATTTTTTTTGGAATTTTCTTGCTTTTTCTATGATCCAACGCATGTTGGCAATTAGATTTTGGTTCCTCTGCCTTTTCTAAATCCAGCCTGTACATCTAGAAGTTTTTGGTTCACATTCTATTGAAGCGTAACTTGAAGGATTTTGAGCATTATCTTGCTAGCATGTGAAATGAGTGCAATTGTGCAGTAGTTTGAACACTCTTTGGCATTCCCTTTCTTTGAGATTGGAATGAAAACTGACCTTTTCCAGTCCTGTGGCTCTATTGCTGCATTTTCCAAATTTGCTGGCATATTGAGTACAGCACTTTAACAGCATCATCTTTTAGGATTTGAAATAGCTCAGCTGGAATTCCATCACCTCCACTAGCTTTGTTTGTAGTGATGCCTCCTAAGACCCACTTGACTTAGCACTCCAGATGCCTGACTCAAGGTCTGTGATCACACCATTATGGATATCTGGGTCATTAAGATATTTTTCATATAGTTCTTCTGTGTATTCTGGCCACTTCTTAATATCTTCTGCTTCTGTTAGCTGTCTCCATGGAAACTCCCCAAAAGGCCTTCTCACTGCCTTATTCCTCCAGACCCCAGTGGGTGCTACCATGTTCTGCAGGGCATGTGTGCAGCCAGGCCTCCCCAGGGCACCCACTGCTCATGATGATCCCGTGGGTGCAAGAGGACATAGTTTGATTCTCAAGACACCTGGTGTGATGACACTGAGTCCATTTAGGTTCCTTCCAACCAAAGGGCATGTAACAGTCTATGAGACACAAGGGCAAGCTAGCTTCCTACAAGCATGTGCACAAGCCCACTTCACACCCGCTCGACATTTATACCAAGATGCAGGCAAAGTGGCAGGTACATGCGTACAGCCTTCACTTCATAAACTGAGAGCTTGCTTCTTCTCATCAGACGACACGACCCAATGAACAACGACTCTTCATCAAGTGATAAATGCCATGTTCTCAAGAGTAAGTGTGAGGTAGAACCCACCAGAACGACAAGGTGAGTGGGGCTCTGACCATGCTGAGCCTGTGGCTGTGGTCAGGTGGGGCCCTCAAGGAGACCCATGCTTCTCTCTGCATCTTAATTTATCTCAGAGCCACTCCACACCAAGTCCCCAGAGGTGAAGTTATGACCTCTCTCTGCATCTATCATATTCCTCTTTCTTCCCACTTCTTCTTCCACCTTTAGGATTATTTCAGAGAAGCATAAAAATAGAATTCCCATGTTTATGAAAATCAAGAAATTGAAAGCAGAATGGCACTGATTTGCTGTTTTAGATAGGGATTCCAGAACCATTAAATTAACAGTTTATAATCTAAAAAAAAAAAATAGCTCAAAGCTCCTTTTCTAATTTTAAAAATATATCAATTTTGGACTTCAGCTGTCACATCTTTGCCAGTTAGTAACTACTGACTTCCAAGAGAAAGTCATAAATACCCAGACTCCATTTAGCATCTGACATTCCTGGTATCTAACTCACTTTATTTTTATCTAGGTCCTAGAGTAAAGACACCAAAATTTAATGTTCCTAGACTATTAATCTAGAACAAGACTCTTGAAAACTATTTTTCTACTCTTACAAGAAGGAAAGAAAAGTTTATTCTATTAGAATTCTAAACCCTCTAAATGAGTCAGTTATTCATTAGTTACTCATATATAATCAGGACATGGGAAATTGTAACAGTACTTGATTTAATATTAGTATTATGGCATCTCAGAAATATTTCTCAATAAGAAAAGCAGCACTCACTCACTCACTCGTCTGACAGGCCTCTGGGGAGGAGTGGGCGTGGGGCAAGGCTGAGGAGGCAGACATGGCAGGAGGCCAGTGCCAACAGCCCCAGCGGCTCCGGGCCCGAGTGGACGAGGTGAGAAACAGCCAGATTCCACACAGTGGAGTGGAGCAGCACAGCAGGCAGGCCAGACTGATGGCTCGGGTCTGGGGCAAAAGAGAAAAGACACCTGGCTTTCAGCCTGAGAGCCCAGGAGGACGGAGCTGCTGAGCTCAGAGGCCTGGGGGTGGAGATGGGGATGGGTCACTGGGAGTTCACTCTGATGTGCCAAGCTGGAGATGAGGTCGTCCCCCAGAAGATGTGGGGGGACCCAGGGTCTGAGTACAGAGAGCAAGAGAAAGGTCTGGGCTGGAGACTCAGGTGTGGGACTCACCTACCCAGAGAGGAGGTGGGAATCTTGAGTGTGGATGTGATACATGCTGCTGCTGGGCGGTTAGGAGAGGGAGCAGCCATGAGGTGGTGTGCATAGGACAGGTTTACCCAATGACCATCACCTGTCAGTCACCACCCATGCTTTAGCTCACTTAAACATCACCAAATCTTAGTAAAGAAGACTGCAATGACCGCAGGAGGGGCAGCCTGCACACAGCCACCATCTGTTTCACGACCAGCAGGGATGCCAGTCGAGCCTCTGTGAGGGGAACTGTGCAGTGCGCAACCTGCAGCCATGACTATAGCATAGGGGTCTCCCTGCCGAAGCCCTGCTCTACCTCCTACCAGCCTGGGTCCACAGGAACTTCTCACCCTCCTGGCTCCTAGGTGACAGTGAAGGTTCCCTCGGGCTTGCTGAGGAGACCAAGTGAGGACAGTGTGCAGGGCAGGGCAGGGGCCCCTCAGCTTTAGCTGCTCTTGTATTAGCAGCACAGTCTTATAGAGGAGCTTGCCAGCTGGAGAGGCTAAGTGACCTGTCACAACTGGGCAGGCAGCAGAACCCTGTTTAGAACCCAGGACATGTCTAGCTCAGACCCAGCACTTCAACCTCTGCAACACAGCCAACACAGCTAAAGTGCAGCCACTCAAGTTTACTTTTTTAGTATGTTAAGATTCTACAGTATTGTCAAAATGACATGCATATATTTCCTTAACATTGCACATTTCTACTTTCTATGACAGAACAGTTTCAAGCAGACTAAGGTGAGTGTAGATGTCAATCTACTTGCAACATTGCTCTACTCAATTAAGATCATGGATTCAAGTAAGCTTTTTCCATTTTCTTTTAAAGTGACTTTATCAAGGAACTTTGGATTAAAATAAAAATCTACACAGCTCAAAAAGTAAAGCGAGTATTGAATTCGGAAAAAAAAAAGGAGGGGGAGACACTTGAATTGAAATTAGGCCCTGAAATTAGTTCCAATAGCCAATCACGGTAGACAGTGACTGCGGCAGTGATATTAAAAGATGTTTGCTTCTTGGAAGAAAAGCTATGACAAACAGGCAGCATATTAAAAAACGGAGACATCTCTTGGCCAACAAAGGCCCTTATAGTCAAGGTTATGGTTTTTCCAGTAGTCATGTATGAATGTGAGAGCTGGACCATAAAGAAGGCTGAACGCTGAAGAACTGATGCTTTCCAACTGTAGTGCTAGAGAAGTCCCTTGCTTGAGAGTCCCTTGTACTGCAGATCAAACCAGTCAATCCTAAAGGAAATCAACCCTGAATATTAACTGGAAGGCCTGATGCTCAAGCTGAAGCTCCAATTCTTTGGCTACCTGATGGCAAGAGTCAACTCTTTGGAAAAGACCCTGATGCTGGCAAAGACTGAGGTCAGGAGAAGGGGGTGATAGATGAGATGGCTGGATGGCATCACTGACTCAGTGGACATGAGTTTGAGCAAGACAGTACTCAAGATCCGGGAGACAGTGGAGGACAGGAGCCTGGTGTGCTGCCATTCATGGGGTTGCAAAGAATTGGACACAACTGAGCAACTGAACGAAGTCACCTATAGCAAGAAAGTAGCCACAGATGGTGGTAGGCAGATGGCTCCAGTGTTCCATGGATGACAGAGGTGATCCACAAGTGGCCATGGTGGCCCGTGGGTGAGTGCCTGCAGCAGAGGCCATCTCAATCCCAAGAGGCTTGGGCTGTGCAGCGAGAGCTCAGACACCTAGCTAAAGATGAGAGGAAAGTCTGAAATAAACACTGCCATCAAGTCTGAATATAAATTTGAAGCTAAACTGAGTATACAATTGATAGTCGTGATTAGATAGCTATTTTTTTCTCTATTGTATATTTTTTAAATTTATTTATTTTTTAATTGAAGGATAACTGCTTTACAGAATTTTTTTGTTTTCTGTCAAACATCAACATGAATCAGTCATAAGTATACATATATGTATGCTTTTCTTTAAACATTATTTTTGAAGCATCCTTTAAAATGCTTTAGCTATTACTAATTATTAATAACAAACTAGAACATAAACTTTTTGAAATACAAGGTAAATCTGGCTGGTTCTTCAAAGAAGACAGAGTGACTTTGCTCAATCTAGAGTAGAAAACCTCTGGCCTAGTTAATCTATTTATAAATGATTCCAGGGATGTCATTTTTTAACTGGGTATGTATAGATGAAAGAGCTGATGTGAACGTACGTATGTACAAGGAAGTTCAGTTCAGTTGCTCAGCCGTGTCTGACTCTTTGTGAGGTATGGACTGCAGCACACCAGGCTTCCCTGTCCATCACCAACTCCCAGAGCTTGCTCAAACTCATGTCCATTGAGTTGGTGATGCCATCTAACCATCTCATCCTCTGTCTTCCCCTTCTCCTCCTGCCTTCAATCTTGCCCATCATTAAGGTCTTTTCCAATGAGTCAGTTCTTTGCATCAAGTGGCCAAAGCATTGGAGCTTCAGCATCTGTCCTTCCAATGAATAGTCAGGACTAATTTCCTTTAGGATGGACTACTTTGATCTCCATACAGTCCAAGGAACTCTCAACAGTTTTCTCCAACACCACAGTTCAAAAGCATCAATTCTTCGGCGCTCAGCTTTCTTTATAGTCCTACTCTCACATCCATACATGACTACTGGAAAAACCATTGCCTTGACTAGACGGACCTTTGTTGGCAAAGTAATGTCTCTGCTTTTTAATATGCTGCCTAGGTTGGTCACAGCTTTTCTTCAAAGGAGCGTCTTTTCATTTCATGGCTGCAGTCACCATCTGCAATGATTCTGGAGCCCAAGAAAAGAAAGTCTGTCACAAGGAAAGTACAAGAGGACAAAAATGACCAGATTTGACTAAAAACTTCAGCAAGACTGAAGGGGAAGAAACAACCTGAAGAGATCAGAGGCGTGAAAGCCTGGACCCGCAGGTGGCGCCTGAGGCACGCAATTCATGAGCCTGAGGAGCAGACACTAGAGGGGCACACTCAGACCCACGAGAAGGGAAACACTTCAGGGTGTGAAGAGCCGAATCTGCCACCAAACAGACGCCTTGTGCAAGGAGACGGTGATAAAAGGCAACATTGAAAACCCACATCTTTGTCAGCAGTGTCACTGAAATCCGTGACTATAGGGCGCCAAGGGAGTTGAGACCAAAGCAGTCTGGTTACTGAGGCAATGAAGCTGGGCTGGAGGGCAGTGGCCGGTTGTCACCCAGTCTGAGACGGGGTGACCCAGCTCAGCTCCTTCAAGCTGATCACCTACGAAGGTGGGGGCCTAGGAGACCCCGAGTCCTAGGGTGGGGGCAGCCCGCAGGCCTCACCCCACCTGCAGATCTGTATCCGCAAACTGCCAGGAGGCCCTCAGGACACGTGAGTGTCATCTTGGGCAGACATTCACAGGGAGGTGTGAGAACAGGTCCCTTACTCGCTCTGGCCCACAGGGATCTCTACTGGTTGGAGTGTGCCTTCATCCCAAAAGTCTAGCACTCTGGGATCGTGTAGGCAGAATCTGAGCCACGACTTGGAGGCCCTGGATTACACCATGGATCCCGGCTACTGCCTGGCCAGACCTGACCCCCCTCCCCCGGACTGTGTCCTGGTGCACACTGCTGCTGGGTCAGCCTCAGGAGAGCAAGTGAGGGGGGGGACAGGACAACAGAGTGGGCGTGGGCTTCAATACAGCCTTAGGGCTGCAAGATGCAGGTTTATGGAA
This sequence comes from Antilocapra americana, assembly GCA_007570785.1. Classification (NCBI taxonomy): domain Eukaryota; kingdom Metazoa; phylum Chordata; class Mammalia; order Artiodactyla; family Antilocapridae; genus Antilocapra; species Antilocapra americana. Next base: position 1,757,523 of record ML664152.1, read on the forward strand.
GAGGAATTTTAAACCTTAAGTAGTCACATTATTTCCTCATTTTATGTTGGCAACTCCTCACTAAAGATCAAACATACATACACAAATTTTGGTTAGTCTTATTAAAATTAGCAATCTGTTACCACACGTTTAGAACTTGAGAGAACAAACTGGGATTTTTTTTTTCTTTTGCCTTTTTTCTTAACTATTGCCTATTTGAAATATTAAGCTAAAACAGTAGAACTATAGAATTATGTTACACATAAATAAGAAAAGCAATACTTTTTTAAAGATGAGAACAAATTATGCAACTGCGCTTTCCAAGTCTGTAACACAGACTCAGTTTATTAGCATAGTTTATCATAAATAATTTGATAAAATTTAATTTATAAATCAGGTTACTCACTAAACTAAACCAGCTGTAATTATTCCATGCCATTGTCTCTTGGCTCCTTTAAAACAGTTAAAACAAAGCCAGTGAACCGAAATTTTCAGGCAGACTTTTCCACAGAAGTTGGTAACTGGGTTCAGGATGTGAAACAGGCTTTTCTTATCATCTCAGCACGACCCCACAGCGCCACCTACCGTCTGAAGGCGCCCACCTGGGGCTCTGGGCACACGGGTCAGTGTGGTCTGCCCTCTCCACCACTGTGTCCTGGTGCTCTGTCCGTAGCCGGCAATGACACAGGCCACCACCAACAGACCGGGCCGCTCTGTGAGGAGGGTGGATGGGGACATCTAAGAGGCCAGAGGGCGCCTCTGGGAGGAAGGAGACACGGTGGTGCTGTGCTAAGTGCACACACTGTCAGCACACGTCTAACTGCTCACAGAAAAGTGATTTTTATTGCATGTCAACTATATCTCAATAAAGTCAGCTTTAAAAAAAAATCCCAGAAAAAAACACAAATTGTATGAGAAGGTCATCATTCAATTTGAAATAAAATGGAAGGTATGCAGATTTCAAGAAGAAGGAATGAACGGATTCCAAACACGGAATGAATCAGTTGGAAAAGACTGGAAAGCACAGTCTCTCTCACTAGGACAGCAGAGGACGGTGCTACCAGCTCTCGCTGCTACGGCTAACATACAGCACGAGGAGACCAGGCCAGGAAGCCGGCAAACTGTCCCAAGCACAGAGCTGTGTCAGGGAGGCCAAGGTCCAAACTCGGGCTGCAGCCACTTCTTATCACCCGCTCCACCGCCCCAGACAATGCAAGAATGCAGGAAGAGGGTAACATTGAACAAAAAAGGCATGAACAAATGATAAGGCTAGTTAAAATGCCCCCCATGCCCCCACCCTGACAGTTGCAGCCCCCTTGGGCCCACCAGGCTGCTGGGATCCTCTCCTGTCCCCAGTCCCCTGCTCCGTGTCCACCTCCCCATGCCATATGCCTAGAAATACACAATGCTCAGGGCTCCCCACCCCCATGAAGCCTGCAGCCCTGCCTGGAGAGCAGGTCGCCTGCCTCTGCCCCTACTCCTGCCACAGCAGCCGCAGACACCACTCCTCACTTGCTTCCTGCCCACCCCCAGCCACGGCCGTCCCCCAGGGCTTGGCTGTGCCCAAGTGCCACCAGGAACCACAAGACCTGCCCTGTCCTCTAAGCGGCTCTGGGCTTTTTTCTTCCAGAATGGGGCCCATGGATATCTCATCACCACTGCCAGCTGCCACCTGACAAACCCCAGGGAGGGATGAGACCACATGGAGCATCCCACTTCATGTTCAAAAGGTGGACCACAAACCCAGCAGCGGTCCACAGAGTCCTGGGCACAGTCGAGGTGGTCAGGACACATCAATCTCCTAGAATTCTCCATGTGCACATAGATTCAGCCTTTCAAATTTTAGAGTGGTAACTACCTAACAAACCCGTCCACAAGAGGGCGAAGCTAGTATTTCTAAAAATCCCTCTGTGAGGACACAGGGAAGAACACCAGATTTTCCTGTATCTACAACGATCAAGCAACAGAGGATGGGATGGTCAGATGGCATCACTGATTCAGCGCACAAGAATCTGATTAAACTCCAGGAGATAATGGAGGACGGAGGAAGCTGGCGAGCTGTAGTCCACGACGTCACAAAGACTTGAACACAACTTAGCGACTAAATAATGTAAATGAATCTCTTAATTTTTCTTTCACACATCAGTCTTCAGTGTCTGGATCTATTATCTGCTTTGAGTCATGACTAGAGCTCAAAACAGCTAGAAGAAAATCACCAATTAATCTCTAAGACCAACAACAACCGCACACAACACTGCAAAGGCAATTCAATTTTTATTTACCAAGTTGTACGTTTGACATTGTGCTGGGCTTAGTTGCTCAGTCGTGTCTGACTCTTTGCAACTCCATGGATGTAGCCCACCAGACTCCTCTGTCCATGGGATTCTCCAGGCAAGAAAACTGGAGTGGGTTGCCATGTCATCCTCCAGGGGAATCTTCCCAACCCAGGGATCAAACCCAGGTCTCCCGCATTGCAGGCAGATTATTTACTGTCTGAGCCCCCATGGAAGCCCACTCTTGAGGTTAACTGTGAACTATTTTGCCTGCAGCCACCCTCAGCCAGGGATATGCAGAGAAGGCACATGAGAGCCCCTCCTGGGTCCTCTCTGGGATGCTGCCCCCTGGAGAGGTCCCCCTCACAGCTGACGCTGCCTAGTGGCATCCTGACTGTCCTCTGCTTCCAGCAGCATCAGTGGGTGCTGTCTTTCCCACCCACCCTGGTCCCAAGGGCCTCAGTTGGTGCCTGCCCACAGGTGTGAGGCACACTATCTGCTAGATAAATGACAGACTGGGTCCAGGGTGCAACAGAGATCTTTCCTGAACACTGTTTCAGGTGCTAAGAAACAGAATTACCAGAGTAAGAAAATCCCAAGCTCAGTGGCCCCCAACTGTGGCCACAGTTCCTCTGTCCGCTGGCTCCACGCCACCCTCCCCTCTGCCCTGCCAATATCTGGCAGGCCTGTAGCTTCACTTGGACGTTTCTTGCCATCTGAGCCCCATCTGAGGACCTGGAGCTGAGAAAGAAGGAGCGTTAGGGGCCCAGGACGTTGAAGGGGGCACCCCCAACTATGCACGACCAGCCAGGAGATCATGAACCCAGTGCCTGGTCCACACCATCACCCACCACGAGGGGTAGGGAGGAGGCTGGAGCTGGACTGCAGTCGGGGGCGACAGCCTGGGGAGAGTCCTCCAAGCAGGTGAGCTCCAGGTGGGGGGAGAAGATGGAGGTCTTCCCTTCCCCCAGCTCCAGGCCCTGGTCCACTCACCCAAGCCTCGCCCCAACCCCAGGACCCCCAGCAGTCCAGATGTAGCACGCTCCACGCACCTGACCACCTAGCAGGCCCCCATCCTTCCCAGCCTGTCTGATGGGCAGTGAGGCACAGAAACAGGCCAGCAGTTCCAGAATGATCTCCTGGCTCTGCTGATGAGCCCACAGGCCTCCCTGCGAATGTGCTCACAGCAGCCTCTAAGTATCTATCCTGCATGGAGCACCGAGATGCCCGCCACGGCGACACCCTCACTGTCACCTGATGGCCCAGCAGGGCCTCGCTGGGCACCAGGAGTGCCAAGCAGCAGGAAGGGGAGAGGGTGAGCAGGGGAGGGCTCCCTAGGAACCAGCCTCTCCACTCAGGCTCCAAGTCCATGCACGCAGCCTCAGTCAAGGGCCACTGCCAGGGTCTAAGTCTCTAGGCTGCACATACCTTGGGACAGGCCCCAGAAGCAGAACGCCAGACCCACCTGGGGTCCAGGTGCCCACCTTGGGGATGGTTCTGGGAGGATCTCCAGGTGGCTTCCAGGGTGGTGCCGGCCCAACCTCCAGACATGCTGGGTTTCACTGCCAGCGGGCACTGCTTCATATGTCCACTGGCCGCCCCTATTTCATTTCTGGTGCCAAACCTGTGCAAGCTTTCCTGCCCTTTTTCCTCACTGTCTTGTCCATATTGGGTTGCAGGGACCCATATGCATTATTTGCTCCAGAAACCACGCAGGCCTCTGCTTGTCTGGTACACCGGGACCAGGGGCACATCCTGCGAGGCACACACTTGTGTCAGATACATACCTCAACCAGCTGCGGGCGCAGTAAGTTCTTCCCCAGTCAGTGGGGGTGGCACCACACTTCATTCCATACCTTGGTCTCCCTCCCCCTTGATGGTAGTAAAGCTGCGAACACGATGGGCCTCCTGCCACAGGAGCATGGGGAAGGGATGTGTAGACATGATGAAGGTCCCGAATCAGCTGGCTGAGTTAGTGTCAAGGGGACTTCCCCGGGTGGGCTCACCCAATCAGGGTGGAGGAAAGAAACCCTAATGGGAGGCAGCAGAAGAAGCTCCCCCCTGTCCTGTGTCCAGGGGTTGGGGCCAAAGGCCTGCATCCTGCAACCACAGGTAACTTGGTGGGCTGGGTACGGCCCCTGGGCCTCTAAACTCTGGAGCAGGTGAGAGCCGGAGCAAGGAATCTAGCCCTGACCCTGAGACGGCTGGAGGACATTTGCTGCGGTCTGTTTCACAGTGACAAGACGTCAGTCCACGGGCATGCTGACCACCGATGCTTCCAAGAACAGAACTGGGTTCACACTCCGCCCTGAGCCCGCAGGTGACAGTGGCGGCCGGGGAAGTGTGGCTGGCCTGATGCCGGCCACGCCAACCGCACCAACCGCAACCGCTGCGCCCACCACGCCCACGACGCTGGCCACGCCCACTGCACCGGCCACGCCCACGACCGGCTCGTTGGCCCCTGCGGGCGCCTCCTCCAGGTGGCCTGGGGAAGCAGGCACTCGCTGCCCCACGAGGTAGGACACAAGCTTCCCGGTGAGTGATGACTGACCACCAAGGTTCCTATACAGGAGCCGCCAGGAGAAGAGCACGTCCCCGGCAGGGTCCGTTTCCCGCTCGGCTTCCTGGTTCCGGAGCAGAAAACCCAACACTGGCAGACCTGAGCTGGGCGGACCGCGGTTCCCTGGGCAGCACCGGGGCCCCACGGGCCGGTCTCTGCCCCTGGCTGCCCCAGACCCGCGACCTCAACCAGGGCCGCTTCTGCCTGGACGCCCCTTGCTGAGCTGACGCGGATGAGTCAGGCAAGCCACACAAGGACACCTTCTCGGCAGCAGGGACCCATGCCAGAAGCACAGTGAGACACTCTTCATTCTCAGCCAAACTTTTCTTTATTTCACTGACCTTCAGAAGTGTCTGTAAACTGAAGTGTCATCTGTGTTAAACAGATTCTGTTAGCCAAGAAATCACAGTAAGGATGGAAAGTCAAGTTTCTACCCCACTATGTAGGCATGAGCCACCTGCCTAAGCACTAGGTGCCCTGGCAGCGACGCCTCCCACTTCCCACTGCTGCTGTTAGTTAGGGGCACCTGGGGTCACCTGTGCCTGCCAGGGCCCCCCCGATGCCCCAGGGGACCCCTCCCAGGCCCACAGCTACCCCGGCTTTCAGAACACGCAGCAGGCCTGTGAGGGTCTTGAGGCCACCCTGCCCCCAACAGACCCTCCTTGCCACTTTCTTCTCTCTGCCAAGGCTCCCGTCAGTGGCAGACACGTGTGGATGTGGTCTGGCTGTCACAGGGCTGGGACGCTCAGGCACCATATGGGGAGAGGGCATGTGTGAGACAAGCAGGACCATCCCAGAAATAACTGTCCTGTCCGAAGGGCTGACGTGCAGGTGACAGATTCATGGGGACACAAGCCCAGGCCTGTTTCAATACAATCACAACTTCCCACACACCCAGCAGTCCGGAGTGTAACTGCCGTGTGAAGGCAGACAGTACCGCATCCTGCTGCTCTGAAAGCCAGTCCGTAAGCTGAGGGCCATCCCACTCAGGCTAGCACCGCAGTCCCGCATCACCACCACAGCACCTGCAGCGCAGCACAGGGCGTTCACAGGTCCATGTGACAGCTATTTCATTGTGCACCCTTAAGTTCTCTTTTACTACATTTGGATATGGTCACAGTGAAAATTATTTCATTTCAGAATTAGAAGGGGAGTCTATACATATTTGTCATAAGCATACTGTAGGGATTGGTGGCAATGAGACATGGAGGAAAGCCTCAGCATCTGAGCAGAGCCAGGCCTCCCTGGGACCCCCTCAGATTAACCTCCCGAGAGAGCTTAAGGGCTTCCCAGGTGGCACTAGTGGTAAAGAGCCTGCCCACCAATGTAGGAGATGTAAGAGACTCAGCTCGATCCCTGCGTTGGGAAGGTCCCCTGGAGGAGGGCATGGCAACCCACTCCAGTATTCTTGCCTGGAGAATCCCACGGACAGAGGAGCCTGGTGGGCTACAGTCCATGGGGTCGCAAAGAATCAGATAGGACTGAAGCAACTTGGCCTGCACAGCACGCACGGGGCCTTAAACTCTGCAGGGGCTCCACAGCAGGACCTCAAGAGGCCCCAGCCTCAGAAGGTGTTCTCACCTGTGAGACACAGGAAGTAACTTCAGCCTGTTTAAGGAGCAAGAGAGGTGGAAGCAGGGACTGGCCTGGAGCTAAAAATACAGGCTGCCTGCAGCGCTGCCGCCAGACAGCAATGAGGCTACTGACCAGGAGCGCGTCAGCCAAGAGATACTTTATCCAGCCAGAAACTTGCGTGCTTTTTTCTTTTTCAAATCACTATGAAAAAAAGATTAATACACAGGATTACAGTTGCTAGAATTAGCTCTCATTTCATGAAACGAATGCAAAGTGTCTACTCTGCAGGTGCCACGTATCAGCACAGACTCAGCAAAAGACCTGACTCCTGACTCTGGGTATGTGACCATTCCTGCCCTCCATTCTGCTTCAGATGCCACCTTCTGTCCTTGCTTTTTTCCTGTGCCTTCGGACAACTGACTTGTGCACAGGATCGAAAACAACTTGCTTAAGTGCATGCTTACGTCCCATTAAAAACACTTTCTAATTCACTTCAACAGCATAATTAAAGCGATTGTTTGCATCACATAATTGGCTCTGTGGCTTCGCTGCGACAGCACCTGTCTAGTAAACAAATCTTGGGTTTGAATCCCAGATGTGCCTAAGAAGGCAATGTTTGGGGGGCTTCCCTGATGGCGCAGTGGCAAAGAATCCATCTGCCAGTGCAGGAGACACAGGTTCAATCCCTAGGTCAGGAAGATCCCCTGGAGAAGGAAATAACAGCCCACTCCAGTGTTCTTGACTGGGAAGTCTCATGGACAGAGGAGCCTGGTGACCCACAGCCCATGGGGTCGTAAAGAGTCAGACACAACTGGGCAACTAAACAACAAGAGCGTTACATCCACAGCACTCTGGATGTAGATGGCCATAATCACAGCTTACTTGCAGTGCTAAAGAATGGTCTCACTCTGGGCTTTTTACCATCTCCCAGTCAACTCTGGCTACACAGAAACTGACTTAAGATCACTAACTGAGCTGAAAGATGAGTTGTGGTTAAAAATACAACTCCATCCCACTGGCACAAGCAGTGGTAAAAGTAATCACAGTTTTGCCCTCTCTGTACACTTGCTGACTATGTACCAAAAAAAAAGAAGAGAAAACAGAAAGAAAGCACCCGGTGAAGATTAGGCAAAACCTCTTTTAAAGGTTTCCCTGGGAACCAGGCACCTGACGTTCCTGATGTCTGGGACACAGAAACAATAGGTGGGGCCTTCCAGGTACAATCCCAGGGTCCTGTGGTCAGGCAGGGCACGTCTCCCACCCCGAACCGACCCCATGGGCTCCATGCCCACCACGGCCCAGAGCGGGCTGTGTCCTGGCTGATACGCCTCAGCCCCCAGCGAGGGAGTGGACAAACAAAGAACGCCCTTCTTCTGCATGCAGCAGCCTCTGGCAGCCACTTCCTGTAATACTTCTTCCCCAAGAAAAAACCTTCGGGAAAGTTCAGCGCCCGACCTTCCTGACTCAGTCACTCTGTAGGCCACAAACTAACCTTACGTCATACTAACTACCGGGATTTTGACAGTTGTCTCAGCTTCCCTCAGAAGCAGACGCTGAATCATGTAATAGTCACCAACGATAAGTACCAAAGAAATGTTCTTTTAATTACCTCAAAGAAAATAATCTGCAGTAAAGGCTGTACAGCAAGTCCCTGGTAGTGCCCAGCCCTTGGCCACCCGCAGTGGCCACTGGGGGGCAGCAGAGCACTGGCTGAGAGGCTGCGGGGACAAGAACAGTAGGAAGCTCCCAAAGAAACGCATTTTAAACAAGCCAGCCAAAAGGCTTAACTAATGAGTTTACGTGGGGCCAGAGACATCTTTTATGAGTTGAAAGTTAGCAGAGGTTTACAGGTTCCACTCTTACCGTGAATCCCACGTGTTCCTGGGCCTCCTGGGCCCTGCGGAGCGGGTGGAGCTGAGATGATCCCAGGGTGGCGCCCGCTCAGCGAGTTTCCTTCAGGCCCTTGTCCGGCTCTCCATGCCAACCGGAAAGCCTTCCCCCTGCAACAGAAGGTTCCCGTGCCTCATGTTAACTTTAACCCAACAATAAAGCCTTTCCACCATCGCAGAGGTCAACTCCATAACAAATGCTGCTCGTGAAAAGTCTTCTCCCAGGGAACTGATCCTGCAGGCTACACAGCACAGCCAAAAAAAACAGTCCTCTCTTGAATATGGGGGCTTCCCTGGCGGCTCAGCAGTAAAGAATCTGCCTGCCAATGCAGGACACCCAAGTTCAGTCCTTGGGTCGGAAGACAACCTGGAGAAGGAAATGGCAACCCACTCCAGTATTCTTGACTGGAGAATTCCATGAACAGGGGAGCCTGGCAGGCTACAGTCCATGGGATCACAAAGAGTCAGACACAACTGAGCAGCTGAACAACAACTCCTAAATATGTTCCACTTACTTCTAATGTGTTCTTGATCTTTAAGCAGATACCCCAGGATAACTTCCACCTTCACCCCCTGCCACAACAGGGAGGTGCACACATGACACACACCATCAAATCTCCACTCGCCAACAGGCCAGTGCAAACAAGCATCAACCCACACGCTAAGGAATGAGGCCTCGGGCAGAGTCCTGTCCGGACCCATCTCCTGAGAAAGCAGACGCCACCTGCGCAGGCCTGTGCACACGCGTGTGAGTCCAGACCCGAAGTTGCAGGCTCGGCATGCCGACGGCCAGCCCTGTGTCTAGAATGGAGCCTGGAAACAACTCTCTAGATCACTTCCTCCCGACCAGCGGGACGATGGAACTTGCTGATACACCTGAGACCTGACAATGGAGCGCCTATATTTTCTTTCTGAAAAACAAACTGATACCCAAATGATACCTGCTTCTCCAGTCCACATCTGTGGGGAGAACGGCAGGTCTCAGAGGGGCAGTGGGAAGACGGAGGCGGACAGTGCACCGGTCGAGCTGTGCAGATCCCCATCCCCAGCCACCAGGACCCTCCCTCTGCTCAGCCACAGCTGCAGGTCCTCAGGCTCCGCCATACCTCTCCACTATGACGGGCTCAGATGCCCCTGGAACATGTGCCAGTGGGTGTCTGTGAGAACAGGGCACACGGAGTCCCTATCTCCTTTGGCAGCATTACCACATGTGACGGGCACACGCTGCAGAGCCCCACAGGCCTGGGGTTATGGTCACACAGCCGTCTTGTCCAGCACAGAGGTTCTGAGCCGAGCGCTCAGAGCCATGCACAGCATCGCCCACTCATCATCACCCAGCTGCGGAAGGTGCCAGCCATGTCACTCACAAAGCCTCCTCGGGCAGGACACTAAGAACCAATGAACTCAGGCATCAGCCTAAACGGTGGCCCCAGACACATGGCCAACCTGCAGATATTTGGGCGAGCCCAGCTGAGGTCCCCATCACTGCAGAGCACAGACAGGCCATCCACACATGCCCCGCAAATCCCAGACCCCTGAGGACACAAGCAGAACAACTCTGAAGCGGAGTCTTGGGTGTGTAAGTTAAGCAACAAGAGATCCTTGGAATGGAGCTACTCCAAAAATCTTGTAAACTTGGGTAAAATGAGCAAATTCCAAGAAAAATGCAACTCATCAAAGCTGACTCAGGAAGAAATGGAAAATCTGACTAGAATACCAACATTAAAGAAGTAGAATCAAGAGGGGAAAAAAATCACTGTACAAACAACAGTCCACGCCCGATGGCTCCCCAAGGAAGTTCACCCGACACTCAGCAGGAACACATCTGCCAAGTGCGAGGAGGAAGGAAGAAGTGTCAGCCAAACTACTCCCATGGACAGACGTAAACACTCTTGACAAAACGTCAGCAAATGTCGTCCTGACTAATCCTCCATGATCTAGCTGGATTTGAGAATGACTACACGCATGGAAACGTATCGATGTAATCCTCTGCATTAATAAACCGACAGGGACATAAGAGGACATCCCATGACCCCACTACAGGCAGCTCGGTAGTAGGCACAGCTGAGCTGGATTCCGAGGGACACAGGCTTCCGTGCTGATGTAGAGAGAATGGCAAGCCCGGTGCCATTCTGAAACACGGGACAGCGGCCATGTCCACATGGGGCAGGGCTGTGGTCAAGGAGGATCTCGAGGGAGACCGAGACAGGTCGGCTTCTACCCTGGGGAGGGCAGAGGACGGACGCGCCATCAGAAGCGCTCTCCTGGCCCTCAACGCCTCTGTAGGAGTCACACAGCTCATAACATGATATAGAGAAACTCCCAAGGCACAGAAGGCAAACCTGCCCACGGTGCCTACGATGTTAGGGAGCACTGTCAGTCACGAGGGAGCCCAGCACAGCTGACCCAGGAACAGCCCAGGGACGACACAGCCACTCATGGTGCCTGGGGCCCCGTGTCCTCGGGTCGCGCAGCACTGTAGGACCACTGCTGACGGCAGGGTGACCCCTCACACCCAGGCTGGGCCAGGGCCAGCGGCACCACCTGCATAGCAGAGAGCGCCAAGGAGCCTGGTGTGAAGGGTGGCCCGACCTCAAGGGGAGTCAGGAGAGGCAGCCGGAGGGTCCCTGCAAGTGAAAGGGCAAGTGTCAGTTGCTCAGTCGTGTCCGACTCTGTGACCCCACGGACTGTAGCCCGCAAGGCTCCTCTGTCCTTGGGATTCTCCAGGCAGGAACACTGGAGTGGGCTGCCACTCCCTTCTCCAGGGGTTCTTCCTGAGAGCCAAACCTGGGTTCACACCTGGGTTTCCTACATTGTAGGCAGATTCTTTACCAACTGAACCATCAGGGAGGTTTCCTATTTCTTGCAAAAGAGAAGAAGAGAGACCCTGTGGGAGAAGGGAGAGGCACGCAGGGAGCCAGGCTGCAGGGAGAGGAGGTCAGCTGATGGCGCAGGGTCAGGATCCAGGACTCTGCCTGGCTCGATACACCGGGCACGCCACAGGAGAAGGGCAGGGCCTGGGCACCCTAAAACTTCAGGAGGGGCGGAGGGGCTGGGACACGGAGGAGCCCTGTCAGCTGGTCTCTGGCCCCTGACACACCCAAGCACCACTGCCACTGCCTCCCAGAGCCCTCTCCTGGTGGCTGCACCTGGCTCAGGACACCCTTCTCTGACAGCAGTGTGCAGGTGCCCATTAGACAGGCTGCAAGGGTTTCTGCAGGACTTCACCTGTATCTGCTGACAAAAGGAGCTCAGACGCCACAGCAATGCTGGCAAAACAGGGTCAGGTGGGGCTGAGCTCACGGGCACTAACTGCAAACAGACCCAAGCCTGCCACATGAGCGCACCGCTCGGCACCCGATGGACTGCCGTGCCCTTTGCTGACTGAACGAAGCTCTCAAATTTCCTTAAAAAGTGGGATTTATCATTACAATTTTACTAGACTGTGGAAATTAAGGCTTCATTCTGCCCCCAAATAAGTATCTCCCTTCTACCTTGCAGATGTGTGGCACCATTTGTGAGTGTGCAGACACACAAAGCAGATACCCACTCCAGTATTCTTGGGCTTCCCTGGTGGCTCAGCTGGTAAAGAATCCGCCTGCAATGTGGGAGACCTGGGTTAGATCCCTGGGTTGAGAAGATCCCCTGGAGAAGGGAAAGGCTACCCACTCCAGTATTCTGGCCTGGAGAATCCCATAGACTGCATGGGGTCAAAAAGAGTTGGATACCACTGAGGGACTTTCACTCACTCTCTCTGCCCTACATTCTACCCTGCAGGTGTGTAGCACCGATCATGAGTGCAGTTACACAAACCAGATTCCCTGATGTTAGAGATGCCGACTATCTGAGACCCAAGGCTTCACAGGCTCAAGGCAGGGGACAGAAAACGGTCAACAGAGGGATGCTGACACACAGAGGTACTTCCGCATCACTGGTACCACCACTGCTTCAAGTGCTTAACTAGTCCTGCGATCTTCCACCAAAGGAGGGTCAGGGGGTACCGGGAGGAGGGGCCGCGGGGGAGGGCACCAGAGAAGGGACCATGGGGGTGGTACTGGAAGAGAGGTCATAGGGGCCCCCCCAGTCACTGAGCGGGCAGGGAGGGCACCGGGAGGGGCCATGGGGGAGGCACCAGGAGGAGGGGCTGGGGGGCACCAGGAGGAGGGGCTGGGGGGCACCCCGGGGGGAGGGGGGGGGGGGGCACGGGGGGGGGGGCCGGGGGGGACCCCGAGTCACTGAGCCAGGGAGGGGGTGAGGACGCCCCTCAGCTGAGGCTGAGACTGAAAGCAGGAGTCCCTCCAGATGCCTTTGGTGCAGGAGGGGCTCTCAGCAGAAGCTGGTTTGAGAAAGAGGAATCTGGGCTGTGTTTGCTTAAAGATCAGGCTGATAGCTCTTTGGCAATGCCAGAGGTGAGGCTGGGACAGCTGGGGGACAGAGGGATGACAGAAGGAAACGTCAGGCATCTCACTAGGAGGCTCAGTGGACGGACCATGGAGATGAGGCCTGTGGGTGGAGGAGTGAATCGAAGCCAAGTGACTATGAGGATCCTGACTCCGAGGATCCTGGCTCCACCCAGAGGGAAGAGCAGCTCTTCAACAACTAGCATGAAAAAATGCAATGGAGGTTCTAGAAGACAGGTGTTTTCAACTGAACTAGGGAAACCTCTGATCATTGATATTTCAGCTCCGATATAACAGAAGCTTCCCGGGCTAAGATTTCAGAAGAATCAAGCTGATCCTGGTATGTGACCACTGTGGAGAAGAGCAGGAGCTTCAAGTGGTAAAACTACAATAAACATTAAATACAAAAACGTCCCTAGGAAGGGGACACCCAGGGAAGGGAAGTGGGGGACACTGGCCCTCACTTCCTCTGGGTAGTCTACAAAGAAAGACGAAGAAATGATTCTCCAGTCCAGAGGCTTTGGTTTGATTTCCTCTCTTTTTGTATTACTTACATTCCACTTGGAATCCCCTGGCAGTCCTGGCTTTCACTGCCAGGATCCACGTTCAAACCCTGGTTGGGGATCCAAGATGCTGCACGCCGAGGAAATGCTCCACACAGTGGACAGTGGACATCCAAGAACCACCCTCGCCGTTGCTCCCAAGCAGGGCCCACTGCAGTCTGAGGCAGCAGGACGGGGTCCAGGGGGACAGCACGGGATCTACCTGGTCCTGAAGGCTCAACCAGCTACAGGTTCTCACATGACCTTGGGACCACCCAGCAGGGCCTCAATTTACCAGTCTTTTATTCCCCCTGCATTCGGGTCCTAAGAGCCCCAGTCGAAGTGAACTTCGTCCTACTCAGTGAATTAAATCTACCCCACCTTCTGAGCAAGCAAGAGTACTGTCCTCTCCCTCACAAGAAAGATTCCTTTGGGATGAAGCACTGACAGGGGCAACAGCATGCTGGGCCTCTGAGTCATCGCGCTGAGGGAAGCAAGCGACAGGGGGATGCCCGGCCTGATCCCGTCCCTGTGAACAAGGAGCTGCAAAGGACCCACTGTGATGGGGCAGGGCGGGGTGGGACGACGCCCCTTCACAGGGCGAGGCCCCTGAGGGCTCAACGCTCGGCCAGCTGCACCCGTTACAACATGTGCAGCGGCCGGGCATACGTCAACTGCACCCCAAAAAGCTGCTGTTTAAAAAAGACTACTTTGTTTTGTATTTTAAAACCCCTCTTATATTTTGAAGTGAACTGGTGAACATTATTGGAAATATTTTTATGACCTGAAGGAAATGTTTTTTTCAAACTTTCAACAATCAAATGCTTCATGGGCAATTAAAGCATGTTGCAAATATTAAAACAATTCACTAAGTAGGTGGGAGGTTGCTCCCTGTCTGGATATATTTTATTGTATTATGATCAGTTTTAGAGAAACCCAATGTTTCCAACACTAGGAATGAGCCCTGGGTCTCCACTGGAAGACAGCAGAGATGGAGTGGAAGAGAGGGAGACAGACAGAGACCCAGAGGGAGAAAGACACACAGAGAGAGACACACATAGAGAGGAGAGGAACAGAGAGAAGAGTAGAGAGACAGCGAGAGGGCCAGAGACCAGGCGGGAACAGAGTGCACTGTAGCCCAGCGCCCCAGCAACAGCCGCCACTGCCTCTCCTGCTCACAGGCCCAGGGCGAGTGACGCTGACCCGAACTGTGGGCAGCATCGGCACCGCCACCCAGAGCGGGAGCGACTCCACCCTGGGCACAGGGTAGTGTCCGGCGACCGGAATGGCAGGTGCCGCAGATGGGGGGGACAGGCATTCTGAGCCCGCTCCGTCCTCAGCCCCTGCTCCCTTCAGGACAAACCAGCGAGGCCAATGGGTGAGCAGAGGAGGTGTCTCTGCCAAGAGGGGCCCAAAGGCACGCTGGCCTAGAGTGGAGCCTCACGCCCCATCACAGCCAGCAAACAATAGGACCCAGAGCAGCAGGCGAGGGGGACCTGCCCCAGAGGATGCCCGCCTGCCCCTAGTCTGCAGCGGCTACCCACAGGCACCAGGAAACCCCCAAGGAAGGCCCTGCCAACCCCCCAAGAAGCCCGGACTGGATCACATACTGAACAACTGGGGAAAACAAAATGCTCTCCAGAATGAAACGCACAAGCCACTATGGAAGGCAGAGTGACAGGAAGAATTAACATGAAGAGCAAGACTCAGGAAGCTTCCTGTAACTGAAAGAAAGAACAAGGCTCTGAGACCCGCACAGACCCGAGTGGACAAGCAGATATGCTGGGGCAGCAGCCCTGGCAGGCAGTGAGGGATCCACCATTCACCGCAAGGTCTAAAAATACCAGTAATGCGGAAACTGCCCTGAGGATGCATGTCCCTGAGTGACAACAGCGCCAGCTTCCACCGTCACGCCCCTATGTTACATAAACCTGGGACAGCCATCAACCTCTTGGAGCCGATTCATGTGTCAAACTAACACATTCTCAGAAGCTCTTAATTAAAGCCCAAACAAATGTGATCTCTGTATTTCTTAAGTAATGTTATAATCTTAAAAGCCGTAAGTAAGGTTACGGATCAAATACTGAAAATTAATATATCCTGTTATCCATTGCAGGAAGATGAGCTGTCTAGACAGAAAAAACCTTTCATCATTTTTGATACAAAGTTCTCAAATCTGTCTCCCTGCTCTTAAGTAAGATGAACTAAATATAAGTTTTTAACCAGAAAATGGTCTTTGGTGAGGGATCAGAGAGGAGAAGGGAGCAGGCCCCTAGAAGGAGGGAATAGGCAGCTGGTTAGGGGGGTGGGGGACCAGCCCAGTCCCTCCAGATGAATAAATGAAGCTATTAAAGACTATGAGCTTAGACCTCAGAGAGCCCGGCATCAGGAGGGGTGGCGAGACCCCCACCAGCAAGAGACATGGGCAGTAGCCCTTCCACGGTGAGGAAAGCCAAGGGGCCCAGAGCGGCACCTGGGGCCCAGCAGCCAGGCGCAGTAGCATCTCAGGAGGAGGAGGTGAGGCAGAGCAGAGGGAGGGTGGAGACAAGGCAGGCAGCCCAAGAGCCTCCCAGACCCTCAGAGGAGGGAAGAAGCCACACTTCCCGACTCTCCTCGCGGCCGCCACGACCTTGGCCAGAAGCCTCTTGAGGACATCGGTCATAGGCATTAAAATCTAGGGGCCAACTTCTCTTACAAACAGAGACACAAAAACCATAACGAAGATACAAGCGAATTCAAACCCCAGCACATGCGACATGTCACAGCCAGCTCCTTGTGTTCATACCAAGAGGGTACGGCGGGCTGGATCTGAAAACAAATCAGTACCCACATCACCAGCAACAAGACTCCCCAGTGACCCAACTGGTGTTCTCCCGACTGCGCACTAGTGTGGTGAGCCTGATGCTCTTCCCCAAAACCATCCTCTGCTGTGGAAAAGAACTGAAAACAGGGCAAGGAGAAATAAAGAAGCCAAGAGGATGAAAGTCAGGTCCTTGCTAATCATAAAAATGAAAAGCAAGCACACAGAAGTCCCCCAAGCCCGATCTTCCTTTGGGAGGAGGAGGGAGCGGGGCTCAGCGTCCTCAGAAGACCCTGGGTCGTCCATCAGGAAGCTGTGAGAGAGCCTCAGGTTGAGGCAGGAGGGGGCAGTGGCCTGTGGGGCCTCTGTCCTCTGTTTCCATGCATGATGCCCCCGCCCGGTAGGTTCCACACCTGATCTAGAGGAGGGGTGCACTGAGGGGTCCTCAGGTCTGTGGAAACATAAAATTAGACACACAGTGGTGTGTGTGTCCAGATATGCCTTCCCAGGACAGATGACCAGAGCGTCAGTCAGATGCCCCGAGACCCTCTGGCCTGCACCCTGCTTCAGGCACGTCTAAACACAGGCTGTGGCTGACCTCAAACCCAGTCTCCATTTTTTGCTTTTTGATGATTTTCAGCCTTTCTTCTGTTTATTAGTTCTTTTATCTGGGGTCTTCGTTGCTGCACACGGGCTCTCTTTAGCTGCAGCAAGCAGGAGCTACTCTTCCTTGCCCTGCGTGTACTTCTTGCTGTGGTGGCGCCTCTCGTGGAGCAATAGGCTGTAGGCGTGCGGGCTTCGCGGGCTTCCGTAGTTATGGCATGTAGGCGAGTTTGGGGCATGGGCTTAGTTGCTCTGGGGCATGTGGGGTCTTCCCAGAGAAGGAATCAAATCTGTGTCCCTGGCACTGGCAGGCAGATTCTTATCCACTGGACCACCAGGGAAGCCCCTATTCCTCTCTTTGGCACTTAACCAACAAGATGTTACAGCCTTTCTTTTATTGATATAACTATCAATCGATGGTAACCTATAAAGTGAATTACTAAGGAGAACTGAAAGTTGTAATTCATAACCCAAACCTGGGGTGTTTGGGTTTGCGGAGGGCCACGTACCCCTGCAAACAGTTCTTTATCAATGATGGCCTTAATTTATCATGGACTTCAAAGGCTACTATTGTTTTCTATCATTATAACATCAGCTTTGCTTTATCATTCCATATTAGTTTAATATGGGCTATCTGGGTACACAGGAAGGAAATTTGGTCAGTTTTCCTGGACCGTAATTTTCCAATAACTAAACTTATCAGTATCATAAATGATCTCCAACTTTATGGCAAAACAGGTGTATAGAGCCCCTCTGAATTGTGATCCGGTAGAGACATTTATCAGGAAACCATGTGCTGACTCTGAGTCTATGAAATTTAACTAATTTGCAACACACTATCTAGGTAAATGTAACAATATTACCCAGCTATTTTTAAGTTTATGGGACAGACTTACATAATACAAAATGACAAGTATATGCTTCTGACAAATTTACTAGAACTGACTCATTTAATTTCTTCCCAATTCTCTGATAATGTTGGGCAGTTCTTCCAGTGGAAACAAAGAATCCCGATTGTTGGAAATGTTCAAGTGAACATCTTGAACATCACTGCTATTCACAGTGCTAAAAAGGCTTTTAATTGAAAACAGTGATAAAGTCCACACCTTCCTTCCTTCCTTCCCAAGGCCCTGTCAAAGGGTCAGAGAAGGTACATTCTGGAGGTGAATGAGCTGAAATAGTGCTGAAAAGTCACCAAAGGGCCTCAGCAGTGGAGGAAGCTGGGATAGGCAGTCATGGCAGAAGGCAGGTGGACCCAGGCTGACTCATGTGAGTGGAAGGAGCCGTGTGCAGGACGGCAGGGCAGGGGTTCCAAGAGCAAGGAGCCAAGAGCAGGACTTGAGAATGACTGTCAAAAGACAGGCTGAGAGCCTGAAGGGGGTCCAAGTACGGGACTGGAGGAGAAGCAGGGCGGAGCAAAGGGCAGTCCTAAGTCAGCCAAGCAGCACTCAAGGCAGCACAGGGACACGACGGGAGAGCAAGAGATCTACTTGCAGAAGAACGCGCATCGCCGTCGACTCCCATCAGCGACGCCAGACCCTGGACGATACTAGAGAATACTTGCCAAGTTCCAAAGGAAAGTGACATGAACCCAGAATTCTGGACCCAGCCAATTATCAATTGAGTTCAGGAACCAAAAAACCACATGTTTGAAGACTGTGTACAGGAACCCAGGAGGTCTCTCAGCTGTGCATTCCATAAGGAAGTGCATGAAGGAGTTGCACCAGCAAAAGAGAAACGGAATCTCAGAAATGAACATCATGGGGTATGAGGACCCGCAGCAGCTGGAGCAGCCAGAGGTAGTATGGAAGCCCCACAGGAAGGCAGGAGGTGCCATCTGAATGTCCTCTTTGCTGGGCAGGAGCACTGTGATTCTGAATTGCATTTTCTGCTACTTGGCTCTGCAGTGAAATACATTTATATGATCATAGTACTATACACGCTGCTTTCCTTCTGCTAACATTCCTGGACTAACCCTGTAGAAAAAGCACAGAAAGCCTAAAATAATGGTAGATGAGAAACAGACTACAAATGTTTAGAGCTTAGTCAATATAAATCTAAAAATGTAACTCGTAAAAGTCAAGCACTGGAGAGGCGCTGCTTGCTGGCTCCACGCATGAACAGAAGTGAGACTAAGTCATGACAGTCAGGACCAGAAGGATGGGGAAGCAGAGGAGCTGCACACCATCAACCGCTCACCGCGGGGAGCACAGAGGGCGGAAGGGGACGGGGAACTTTGTTCCTACCGCATGCTCACAGCACTTTTAAACAGTTCAACTGCAAGGGCAGCCTCACCCATCAGGGTATATTGAACGACTGCAGGGCATCTGCAGGACAGAAGGACAAGCCCGATAACAAGGTTTTGAGCATGGTATTAGTTACATAAAATCAGAAGGCTTCTGAAACTATTTTTAACTGTGGAAGCAAACAGATAATAGATAAAATGTGTCAGTCCTAACAAGAGGGAGGTCCCCATGCACTAACATGCCCCCAAGGTAATGGAAAAGGTGTGTTACAACTGTGCAGAGAGTAAGCCAGGATCTAATGGAGAAAGCCCACAGATCCATCACGCACGTGTATACACGTGCTACATGATGTGTACACAGACCTCAGGAATCCCAAGGACACAACAGGAGTCCCATATGTACCATAGAAGTGCCACACAGACAACAGAAACCTCACACATGTCACAGGAAGCCTACAGACGACAGACCCACATCCAGCACAGAAGGAAGTCAGGGCTACAAGCACGTTTCTCCTGCGTGTACACTCACACACTCAATGCCCTACAAGCCAGCCGGGAGAGTGCACAGACATCACAGGAAGATGCTGGAGTGTTTGGCGACGGCCTCCCTGGAAACAGGCGGGCGGCGGGCACAGCGTCCTGGAGGAGAGCGAGGCCAGGGCGGTGCCCAGGGCTGCCCCTCTCTGCTGCGCCACCGTCCTCAGAGGAAGAAACCCCAGGTGTACAACAGTGCCGCCCACTCCACATGGGACCTGCCGCAAAGCTCTTACTAAATGACACTGTACAGCGAAAACTAAATATAAACCATTTTCCCAGTCACTGCTGCTAATCTGTAGCACGTGTTGCTCCAACAACATGAGAGACCCACAGAAATACGCAGAGGAAGAGCAGTCTCTCGACTGTGTTCAGGGAAAAATAAAACATGTCCAATTGAAAGAAGACTCAGAGGACATAGACAAACGCTATCAGCACAACTGCTGTCAGGCAGAGGGATCACTGCACCTCCACTGCACCTCCTTCCCCCTAGTCTGCATCCCTGCAGAGTACGCAGTTCACAACAATATTTTGTTTCTGAATAAAACATACATCTTACTCAAACTCAGCAGTGTGAGGGGTGCTCTGCAGAGACCGCAGGTGAGGCAAAGGGCACACATGGTGGGACAGCGGGGCCAGAGGGCACAGACCCTGTCCTGCCAGCCCCACCTGGACAAGATGGCTCCCAGACTGACCCTGCTTGTAAGGCAAACCTGCTCAGAGGAGGACCAGGGGGACCCACCAACCAGCATCCCTGGAAGCACTCACCACCCCCGCCCCGTCATCTGCCCCGATGAGCGAGCCAGGTCTCCATGGTGGAAGCGCAGCACACGGGCCCCGTGTGGTGGCAACCAAGGAAAGGTCGTTGAGCCAACAGACGGCTGTCTCCCCAGCTTCTGCCTGTGCAGAAGATGACAAAGCAAGCTCCCTTCTGGACAAGTCCATGATCCGAACACTAAGTTAGGGGGATGACCTCGCCCCGCAGTTCAGGGGAGGAGGCCCGGCTCCAGGTCCACCCGCGACCCCGCGTGTTACACAACAGCACGCAGACCCCACAAAGGCATTCAGAGCAAATGAGTCACCCTCACTTTCCAGACAACCTTGACGACCTCTGCAAGAATCCTCAGGTTTCACCAACACAAGTAAAGATAGACATCTCAGCTCTTAAACACGTGAAGTTCAAAACCCAAGATTTCAGGAGAAGGGGGAGGGTGCTGAAGCCAGAGGCGCGCACGACCAGGAGATCTCCCCTCATCACAGCAGGACTGAAAGGAGAACTCTGGAGAGGGCACCGGCCAGGGAAATGGTGCCACGGCCTTCTGAGCTCCGTGCGCCTAGGGAACCCTGCCTCCTGCGCGGGGCGGGCCTGGGGCATGGAGGTGGGGAGGCCGTGGGCTGGCAGGGCTCCGTCTCAGTGCTCGGCATCCTGCTCTGTGACAGCCCCCAGGGCTGCGTGTCTGCTCTGTGCACGTTCCATGCATGTGATGCCCCTCAGCAACAGTTCAAACACGAGTTGTTTTAAGTCACTGCTGAGTCAGAACAGGTGAGAGAGTAAGTACACAAGGGTTCCTGAGAGAGTCAAGCATCCTCAGCCCACAGGAGGGCCTCCACAGAGGAACCAGTCCTCGCAGGGCCCACGGGCGTCCTCTCAGAAGGACCAAACGGGACAGAGAGGAGTCTGTGTAACACCTTCCATGAGATTCAAGGTGTGTGCTTGTTACTCTTAGCAATGGCCAAAGATTCATCACCTGTTCAAAACAAAATGAATCCTACTGGGAGCTAACTAGAAAGGTCAAAGGTGCTCTAAATGCTAGCAAGTCCTCGACTGTGAGCATCTCCAAAGGGACCGAGGCTTAAACGTATCAGGCTGACCCCTCCCATGGCTACCAGTGAGGGTTTCACTGTCTGAGGAATTAAAATACATTCCTGCCAGGGACTATTATTTAGTTTAATTCCTGTAGGAAAACATAAATAAAAACCAAACAGTAAGCAGATCCTCCACACACTTGCCTCATATGGCTCTCTGACAAAGCGGCCCTCATGAGTGGCCACCCCACGACCCTCTGCCCTGGGAATCTGCCAGACTGCCTGGAAAACACAACCACTGCTTGGGACGGGTCTGTGCTGTTCTCCAACTTGCTGAGAAAGAATCAACAATTACTTTATAGAGTAAATGGATTAACATTTTAAAGTGTGCTTCATGAACAGAAAATGAACGTGCTACCCTGAGGTTAATCCCACCACTTTCGGAGCATCTAGTGTTGAAAGTGGCTTCTTGTCAAGGCACAAAATTATGCAGAGAAAAGAATCACACATTTTCTCCTCAAACTCTGGAAGTGAAAAGGCCAAGTAAAAATAAATACAAAGCAAACTGACTAATCTGGGCTTCTCTCCTCCCTGCGCTGGCTAATAGAGCAGAAAGCTAAAGTTAGAAAGCAAAGCGGTCTGAGCTTTCTGGAGAAAGGCTGAAGATATAAATACATGCTCACATCTGACTCGGGGCTGAGTCGTGACTGCGGAGCAGCCCTGCGACCGACCCGCACGTTTCCATGAGCAGCCGAAGAGGAAACTCCTCACCTCGCGGCTGGCGAGCAGCTATGTGCCAGGAATGATCTGCTTGTGGCAGGACCCCAAAGGGAACTTCAGGAGTAGATTAACTATGTTTGCTGACAATCAGATCAAACTGGCTTTTCTATCATTTCAGCTGAAAGCACACTAAGAGCCACTGCAAACGCTGGTTAAACAGCAAACCTGGAGACAAGCAAAAGGCACACCAGGATTCAAATACTGAGGCGCCCAGCCACTCTTCAACAAGCAAGGGGCCCAGTGCCCTAGAGGCCAGGTGCTGGGAGGGTGCTGAGAAGGAGTGCACAGCGGCCCCAGAGGGAGGGCCACGGAGGGGCACCACTGGCCACAAGAGCACTCACACACAGAAATGGGCGCCTGACAAGCCAGCAGTGCCACAGCCTCACGTGTGAGCCCACAGAGACAGACATGCGTCGGTATGGGCATGGCTGTGCAGGGACTCACATGGGAGCCCAGAGCCACGCCCCCAGGCAGCTGCTTGGTCCCCTTCTGCTCCCTTATCTGTGAAGAGAGCAGAGAGGCCGGGCCCCGTGTCCCCTTGGCCACTGACACGCCAGGGGTCTTGGCTCCAAGGCACACCCACCCATGCGCCCACGTGTGGGAGAGGGTGACAGGCCTCAGATGGTCACTGCAGTCCTCTCTGGGTGGCAAGATGACGTCTTTGCTTTCTTCTGCTCCTCTCTGCAGTCTGAATTTTCTACACAAAAGAGAAAAAGCTCCAGCAGTGAGAGGGGCAAGCCCCACAGGAGAGGAGGCGGCTGAGCCCTGCCTGCCACTGTGCCTGGGACCTGCAGCTGGGCTCTGGGCTGGGCTCTGTGCCCCACACCACTGTCCCCTGTCCCCCCTCAGGCCCTTGGCATCCATTGCACCTGAGCAGACCAACTTCTGTTTCTATTTAAACGCAAACCAGCACAGCAGGCAGTGCTGCTGGCAGGGTCCCTGCTAGTCTTAGAGTCTTACGGCCACTCAGGAGGCAGCTCCTGGGCCTCACTCCCAGGCCCTCCTCTGGTGAGGCAACTCTCCTCCCCTCCAGACGGTCCCAAGATGAAACAAAGCTTCAAGGCCTGGCACGCAGAGTAGGAAGATGCCAGGGATGGGAGCTTCCAATGAGATGGGTGATGCCTGAGCAGCCTGTAAAGGACAGGCTGCCCGCTGTGGCAGGCGGGGGGAGTGAGGGACAGAGGGGAATGCGCGCCTGCCAGACCTCTCATCCACCCAAACGCTCACTGTCTCCTGCAAACAGAGTCCAGGCCGGGCTGCGGCCATAGCGGAGGACTGAGAGCAGAGAGCAAGCCTCCAGCTAGTCATCCTCGTTGGCCCCACCACGGGGCGGGCCTGTCACCCTCTCCCACTGCTGACCCTGGTGTGGCAGTAGGGGTTTGTCTCAAGGTGAGCCGCAAGGTGGATGCTGGAGCCAGCTGGGGCCAAAGTGGACCCCCAATGAAAAGCAGGCCTCAGCCCCACAGGTGGCCGGGAGGACGGACAACACTGCCCCCATGTTGTCACCCGCATGGAATGGGGGCACAACTCCCAGTCTGGAAGGGGCCTTGACCTGGCCCCCCCCACCCTGGGTGAATCCCCCCTACCACACACTCAAACTCACACTCACTGGGCACAGGAGTGTCGGAAGCAGCCCTGAGGCTCCTCGGTCAGACCTTTTAGGCTGCATTCCCTGTATGCAAGGCTGTGGGCTCGTAGGTCCACACTTGGGACACAAAATCAAAACAGTTTGGCCTTTCACCAGAGCCCAGGAGCAGAGAAGGCTGTCCAGTGTCCACAGAGGGTGTCAGTGGTGAGACAGCGGCCTGCGGGCCAGAATGGGAAGGCCCAGCACAACGCAGACTGCAGGCAGGCCTCTCCTCCCCCGTCTCATTTCTTCACATAAAGTCCCCGAGACAGACACCAGCGGGGCGAGGCCAACACTCTCCACATTGATGGCATGGGGCTGTCTCGTCCCCAGAGACGAGGCTGGAGGGTGAGCCGGCTCGAGGACGGGTGAAGGGCACCCACATGGCCTGCACAGACGAGGCGTCACCCTTCCCCCTAAATCCACACATTGCAGACAACTTCCTGCCAAGCAGAGCATGAAATCCATGTGAGCACAGAGCCACCAAGCAAAGGGCAGCAGAGCAGCAGCTCCTAAACTTCGGGTGTGGGGAGAGGGAAGGACAAACAGCCCGAGGGACCCATGCGACCCAGGAAGGGGCCCAGGAGCCCAGCAGCTCACACATACAGCTTCCCAAACACTCGTTCTATGCTCAGAACCTATGAACAAGGGAATCAAGGGCAGAGTTGTCACTTCCATCTAAAAGTCCATTTCAAGGCCAGTCGCAGGTCAGCTCAGAGTCAACCACTGTGAACTCAGCCTCTTGGTGGAGCCAAGAGGCTCCTTCATCCACTGACCGTCATCTCCCACTAAGCACATACACAGTGACAGCTTTCCAAAGGGCTTTGGAATTTCTGCCAATCTGATGTGTGAGAAACAGTACCTCCAAGAAGCTGAAGGGTCATTTTTACATGTGTGTAAACACATGTGTGCATGCACACGTGGTGTGTGTGCATGTGTGGACATGCAGGCACGTCTGCATGGGCAGATATGCTTGAGCACATGTGCACAGGCCTGTGTGCATGTCTTGTGTGTGCATGCACGCAGTGCGCATGTGATATGTTGCGTGGATGTTTCTCACAGCTGACCTTTCTGACTTCTGACCTCATGCACGGTGCTACTGCTGCTGTTTGAGTCCTGGTCAGATGGAAGTTCTTCATTGCTGGAGTACTGTAATGTCATAAGATTTGCCCTCTCCTGGTTGACTCTCAGCTGAGTCATGCTTTAAAAGCCCTTCCCAGCACTGAGGTTATACTGGCAGGTGTTTCTAACACTAGAACAGTCTCCTTGGATCCATTTGGCGCTTATCCTCGTACATGGTCTAAGGCATAAACCTAATGTTCTTTTACAAAATGGTGTCAGATTGTCCCAAAATCACCTATTGCAAGTTCATCCTGACCCAGCACTCTGAGATGCCACCTTCTCAGACGCGAAGGTTCTGCCTGTACCTGGGCTCCTTTCTGCACTTCTGGTCCGTGGGGCTGTCTATTACTCCTGTCTGTCCTGTGAGAGGCCGCCTTCTCAGACTCAAGGCTTCGGTCTGTACCTGGGCTCCTTCCTGCACTCTGGTCTGCGGGGCTGTCTGTTACCCGAGTCTGTCCTGTGAGGTGACACCTTCTCAGACGCAAGGCTTCACTGGGCTCCTTCCTGCACTTCCGGTCTGTGGGGCTGTCTGTTACCCGACTCTGTCCTGTGAGGCGATACCTTCTCAGATGTGAGGCTTCCGACTGTACCTGGGCTCCTTCCTGCACTTCCGGTCTGTGGGGCTGTCTGTTACTCGTGTCTGTCCTGCTCTGTCACCACCTTATCTTACTTAAAGGATGAGTTCATGTCTGGCAGGCTCTTCTCCTTGGCCCTTTCTCTTCTGAGTTTCTAGGTGGTCATACATGTTTTTCTGTTAATGACGCAATCAACATGTCCAGCCCCAGGGGAAAAAAAAACTGATGTAAAGAGACCTGCCATCTCACTGATGCTGCAACAACCAAACCAGGAAAAAGGCCTGTCCTTCCGTCTGCCAAAGGCTACCTTTGTGTCTTTCTGGAGAACTTTTAGAATGTTCTTCATCAGGTTTTGCACAATTTTTATTCCATTTACTCCTAAAGACTTTATTTTGTTATGGTAAAGGGGGCTGTCTTCTCCCCAATATCTTCTAATTGGTTAACTCTGTGAATGTGAAAGGCACTATGAACATCTGCATATTAACTCTGTATTTCCACTACCTCGGCACATTGTTTCATTACCTGAGTTGCTCTCATCACTTATTCTCTGCGTGGTGGCCTCTGCGTGGACGACCCAGCTGTGAGTAGCCCCGCCCCCACCACAGAAAGTTCTGCTGGACAGTACTGCTCCGGTGTGCCGAAGAGAGGAGTCACTCACCTCTGGTCCAAACCCCATCTGTGTTCTGTTCTTTCCTCAGCCTGGCTGGTAGGAACACTGTTGTCAGTCGTCACACTGCACACCTGTGTTTTGTGCAGCCCCTGCCTCCTGCCCTCCCTTTGGTCCGTAGCCAGGTCTATGCCTCTGAGGGGAGTACAGGGGATGGAAAAAGGATCAATTAGCACCTAAAATTTAGTTTTCAACAAAGCCTTCTTTACTTTTCTGACTCTTATTTAAACTCCTGATAAGACTTTTTCAGACAGAAAAACGAAACTTCCACCGGGGACAAACTGAATGACTAACACCTGTGAACCTGGAAAAGCAATTCTCACAATTTCTAACGTTACATTCATTAGAGTTTGAAACAAATAGAACATATGTTTCTGCCTCCTGTTCCATGAGTGCAGCATCCAATGATCACATGCCTCACTGACCCCATGCTCAGCCCGGGCATCACGCTCACATGGGGACATGGGACTCCTTGCATCCTGCTGCGCAGGGTCTTTCACTGGGAGGACCCGAGGTCACCACAGATGCAGTAACACAGTTTGTAAACATGATGTGGGCTGAACTTCTTTATGTCCTGGGAAAATTCATTTATTAATTTGTTGCTCTAATTCCCAAGTCACTCATTATTAGAGAGGAAGAAAAAAGGGGTCAGCAAACACGCCAAAGGCCTGCAGCCTCCCCGTGCTCTCCAGGGTTGCCATGGAGACCACACCCAGGAAGCTCGATGCAGGCACCACAGTGGTCAGGCCTAAGCGAGTTCATGCAGTGGGACAGCTGTACAGAAACGATCACGGAAACAGAAGGGCGAGTTAGCTGACAGACCATGTGTGCTCTCAATATACTAGTGTAGGCTGCCACACGGAGCAGGCCTGCCACCCGCCCTGAACACAGAGAGCACTGCTGGACCCAGAAAAGGGCTTTAAACTCAGCAGGCATCATGGAGAGAGGGACCTGTAAAAACCTCCAGAGGAATTTAATAAGCCTGGTTTTACAGGATACGATTGCAACAAAAACAAAGAAAGGAATTACTACTGCTGTGAAGAAGGGGAAAAAAAGCAGCTTTGAAAGCCTGAACCCTATTGACGACGCTTGAAAATCTAAGAACAGCTTTGAAACAAGCTGAGAAGAATCTTAAGACTCGAAATGGCATCAAGGTGCTTTCTCTTCAGGAGAGAAGGGACTCCAGGTTCTTGACATTCCCCCACAGCTGCTCCACTGGACAAAAGCAACAGTGTCATGAGCAAAACAGTCTGAAAATGCAAAGAAGCTGAGTTCAGCCCCAGTTCCTAGACAGAGGCCTGTTATGAAAAGAGCATACAGCCGACAGGTCCAGAAAGCCTGGCCAGGGTGAGGGTGTCGTTGCTTCTGAGGCCGGTGAACCCCATCGCGTTTGGCCCCATGGGCTCCCACGGCATTTCATCTTCATGAAAGAGGTCAGTTCCTAAAATAAACCCCCTCCCGTAGTCTCCAGGTAGCAGGTGTACCGGACAGCCAGAGCCAACACTTATGGGTGCTTCCATCTGTACAGGGTTCGAGATGCTTCTCTGTTTCCTCATAGCTGGCTCTCAGGGGCTGTCTCCTTTAGAGGACGTGTGTGTGTGTGAGTACTCAGTTTCTGACTCCCTCAGACCCCATGGACTATGGCCCACCAGCTTCTCTGTCCATGGAATTCTCCAGGCAAGAATACTGGAGTGAGTTCCCATTCCCTTCTTCAGGGGATCTTCCTGACCCAGGGATTGAACTCACATCCATTGTATCTCCACTGGCAGACGGGTTCTTTACCAGCTGAGCCACCAGGGAATATATTCCATTACTTGTCTTCTGAGAATGACCAACACAAGAGACCTGGCTTTGCCCCTCGGTTATCACACAAAGGGCCAAAATGAACCCAAATGTTCCTCTCAAAACACAAACACCACTGTCAAAAAGTGGAAATCAAAGACTCAGTGATGCACCTGAGGCAGCAGAAGAGCCTTGGAGGAGGTAAGCCAGCCCGCTCACATGCCCCCAGCCCCGGCACCCTGAGTGGGAGGCAAGTTTCTTCCACTGAACCCTGCCCTTCATTTGGGAGGGTGTCCCTTTGGGGAAAACACAGATTGGTATTAAGGTCATAAAACCCAAGAGCCCTCCCAGCCAGCAGTCACCCCAGGCAGACAGCAGGAGCATGTGCAAAGGCAACACTCGGAGCAGGACTCCCAGGCCAGCAGGCAGGAAGTGCACAGGGCTGCCATCCACTGCAAGGCGGAGTCCCCACTCCCCAAGGTCACACAGTGTCCCACTCGGAAAAACGGACACCTCGACTCTGCCCGAGGCACTTCTGGGAAGCAGGACGATTTCTGCTCACAGTCCTTGCTAGCGACCTGACCTTCTCCCCAAGCAGGGTCTGCACTGGCAAACCCACAAGGAATATTGACAGGGGCAACAAATCAGAGTGGTATCTGTGAGAAGCAAGCAGACAGTGGTCACCTAGGTCGGACTTCAGCTAATGAAACCAGTAAGTCACAGTCAGATGCTCAGATGCCTCAGTTTCCCCTCGTGACCTCCAGGACTCCGGCCCCAGGACTCCGGCCAGGCCCCCACATGCAGCCATCGTGTCCCTTAGAGCTCCTCCAGGCTGTGGCAGTCTCTCAGACCTTCTTGTCTTTAACGACCTTGACAGCTGGGAGGAGGAGCCAGGCGTTTTTCAGGAGCCCCCCAGTGAAGACCACAGAGGGGAAGGGCCCCTCTCACAACATCCC
Source organism: Antilocapra americana (assembly GCA_007570785.1). Taxonomy (NCBI): domain Eukaryota; kingdom Metazoa; phylum Chordata; class Mammalia; order Artiodactyla; family Antilocapridae; genus Antilocapra; species Antilocapra americana. The sequence goes on from ML664152.1 coordinate 1,786,238, forward strand.
ATCCAGAGTGCGTGCTGTTACGTGGCCTCCACGGTGGGCGCTGATCATGCTCACCCGTGTCTGTCAGGAATCCCCACTGTGCTGCCACCACCGCCCACCGTCCTCTGGAAGGAGGTCGCTGAGCCCACCCCCAACCCGAGGAGGGGGTGCTCCCCTGCCCTGAGGATGGGGCAGCTGCAGAGCCGCTTGGATCCTCCCGGCTTCTCTGTCGCTTGTTTATGTCAGGTTGGCCCCCTGGGTATTTATTTATTTTCTGCTTTGGGCTGTGATCCAGTACTGTTGCTGTTCTGTTGCTGAACCTGTTCCAGTGCTGGCCCTCGGGAGTTCCTCAGTTGGCTCTGCTGTCCCCTGACATGCCCGTCCTTGGGGGCTGGGTTTATTTTTTTCTTTTAGCACTTCTGTACTTTCTGGCACCACCAGGGGCTCCAGATCACCTTGGGTATTTCCTGCAGTCTCAGAAAGGGACGCTTACTCTTTATTTTTTACATGCTCATTTATGGAGCATGCAGTTACATGTCAAAAAACACGAGTAGCAGACAGCTAGCTTGGCCTACCTTGCAAAGGTGGACACTTTCCCCCTGGGAACAGCACCTTGATCTCGTTCAGAAGTAATGACATGATTGGGTGGTCCTGTGGAAAGGGTTATCTGCAGGGAGTGAGATGGGGTACAAAGCCCAAACTTTTCATTTTAAACTGCTTGCATAATTTTTTCCAAGGATGTGTATTATTTCCATAATTTTTTTAAATGTAAAAAAAAAAAGTTTGTGCTGGTTGACAAACCAGCACCTTGTTTGTCAATAAGTACAGACCAAATCTAAGAAAGACAGAGTATACTAACAATTCTGATTCTGAATAAAAATAAACCCTGAGCACGCTCATTTTAGAATGGACTGAGTCTAGCAAAGCATATACCATGTGCCTAGTGTCCACGCTTTTTCTTACACAATTTTAAGTTGCTCTTTCACTCATTTAACAATCAGCAAAAACTCTGGTTAACTAACATGAACAGCATTCAAAGTATTCAAATGCTTTTGCTGAATACACAGTATTTAGAAACTTTCACAAAACTTGAGAAGTTTTATAGCTGCAAAAATGCTGGGGCTCACCATAACTCCCCAAAGAGAAACCATTCTTGATCTACTTGAGAAGAGTTAACCCTTAAACTCCAGGACGGGAAGTAAATGTTGTACATTAGCAAAAGAGAAGCATTATGTTTTTGTTACATCACAGGTATACTTAAGAAAAAGTATAATTTATAATTTCCAAGTTTTTAAAACCAAATCTCTGTGTGCATACTTCAGAAGGCAAGGTTTTCCGATGTCCCCTAAAATATCCACACCTGAGGATCTGCGGAACCAGGCAGGGGCGGTGGTGGGGGCGGCGGCGGATGGAAGTGGGAGGGGGAAGCCAAGAGCACGCGCGCGTCTCACTAACCCCTGACCCAAGGCTGGGCACGCGGCTCCCGAGAGTGCCAGGGCGCAGGCGCGCGGCCGGCCCGGGGCGGACCGTTAACAGTAGCGGAGGCAAATTCATAGCGTGCAGCCTCCCAGACCTCGCCCAACAGGACCCCGAAAGGTCTCCGCGGAGCAGACTCGGTACTGAGGGAGGTGCCTGAGCGCATAGCCATGGCGACCCCGCCCATGACGGTGCTGCTGCTGCTGCTGCTGGCGCTGCTCTTGCCCACGCAGACCTGCACGGAGCCCACGAACAGCGCGCCCACCCCGACCCTGACCCTGACCCCCGAGGGCAACACCTCGGAGAGCAGGGCCTTGCCTGGCATCGAGCTCAGGGCCCGCGGCTCGAGCCCTGTGCCTGGCCCACTCGCCCTGCTGGCCCCGCTTGCCCTGTGGTTGGTCCTCGGGTAGGGACGCTGCGTCTAGGCCTGCCCAGCGTGGACACTGTGCACCAGCACCTTGCCGGCTTCCACGTCTCGACCTCATGGACAGAAACAGGTCCAGAAAGCAGAACCCCACCACCACCCGTGTGCCGTCAGTGATTGTCAAGGTCACACCTCCCAGCAACTCTGTGAACAGCCTGAGAGATGCCACATCCCAGCGAACTGAAGACAGGGCTCAGGAAATCTGGGTACCAGAAAATCAGAAGATAGTTTATCTCTACTTTGGTTCATTAAATTATAAAGTCAAAAAATGGCTGGGTAGTGTACAAAGTGTGTCTCTGAACTGTGGGCCACTGCAGCAGCCAGGCCTCCCACCAGGGCAGCTCATGGCTGCAGAGCTGGTGGCTGCATCTGACCTGGGGACAGGAAGTGATGGGGCCCACAGTGATGGCAGATGGTCCTCAAACCCAGACCCAGTGAGTCACTTGTGCACCCCGCTCCCCCACATCCCACACTGACCCAGAGGGCAGATGCGCATAACCTCCTGAACTGTAGATGCTGCTGCTTTATTTTTGTTTGTTCAATGATTTTTACAATTTAAAGGTGAGGGTTTTTTTTTTTAACATTTAAAAATCTCGACCATAAGGTTTGGGTAAAAAGGTAAATTGAGCGTTTGGAAAGGGAAGATTGGAACTTGCCTAGGTTGAGTTCACACAAACTCCATGCATGCTCTTTATAAGGTGTGTTTTCTCTTTAGAAACCCACACCTACCTGGACTGCTTGCTATCAGTGTTTTCAGACAGTATCTGGGGCAAAGCCTAAAATAGATTCCAGAGGCAACTCTAATACAGCCAGTGATGCACAGACACCCCCTCTAGAGTCTGTGGTTCATGGTCACACGTGGACAGTCCAGCACCCAGAGGCTACAGGCCTTCATAACCAAACTTGTGCCAGTCTTAGAGGGCATTCCAGAAACAGCAGGGCCAGAGATCTGGAGGACAAGGACAGCATGTGTGAATAAACACTGTGTGTGTCCTGGATCACATGCTGTATTTAGTGTATAATTATGCTTTGACTTACATAAAATGATAAAGTATTTGTGCTGAACCATAAGTGGTAGTTTTTTTAAGTTTATAGAGCAGTTGAAAGAAAAAGATCCTAATTTAACAGCTAGGTTTTGCTCCACAGTAAAGAACGGTGACCAGTAACAGCTTTATTTCACTTAAAATAACGATGGAGATGCTGCTCTCCCACAGCAAACTACGTTTTCTTGGCCACCAATCCTACAAACCCCATTTCTCAAGGAGTGGTGCTGAATTAACACTCCTTCAGAGATGACATGGGAATTCCTTTCAATCTCCAGCATCTATTAGATTTCACCTCTGAAGCCTGGAGAAGCCCTCGCCAGCCCCACTCCTGCTGGTAAATGATCAGGTATCTATTTTGTTGGGGGAACTGTGTTCCTGTCCTGTCCTGTGGTCAGCCACGGCTGCTCTGCAGGGAACATGCTCACTCTGGTCTACCAGGCTGAAACACTTAAGAATAGCCTGGCCATGTGTCCAATCCCGAGGCAAGGCAGTAGGGCTCAAGGCTAAAGGGACCAGTTCCTGACTGCCTGAGCATCCACTCTCTGCGGGGCACTCTGCCAGGTGTCCAGTCCAGTTCTTCCCAGAACCTGCTGTCCACACACACTGTCACAAATGCTTCACATGATCATTCAATCCTCATCTTGCAGATAGGGAAACTGAGGCCCAGAAGGTTAAATGTCAAGGTCACACAGTAAGAGGCAAGGTCAGCATGATTCAAACCCAGTTTGGTTCCAGAGACCAAGCCCATGACCATGTCCCGAAGCTACCTCCCAACAGAACATCAGAGGACACCACCACAAACAGGGGCACCAGGACCACCTCAGGGATGGAGAAGAACAGCCCAGGAAAAGCCAGGAGGTGGGAACAAGCGAAGCATGTACAAGAGCTGGGAGGCTGGGGCGGACCAGGTAGACTGGGGCGGGGGGAGCGAGGGGGGAGTGGTCAGAAGGGGAGACTAGGGTGGCTCAGGCACAAGGCGGGGGGGACCAGGCATAAGGTAACAGTGGTCAGAGGGAAGCCAGGGCCAGCTGGAAGCCAGGTAAAGCAGGGAGCCAGTAGCTGAGAATCCGTCAGGGTCTCCGTAGATGCACAGGTGCGTCAGGAAAGCCTGAAAGCACAAGGAGACATTTGACCTCCACTACCTGGCAGAGGGCTTGGAGAGACAGGAAAGACTCAGGGCCCACTGGGAAGCTTCTGTCAAGGCCAAAGGAGAGACAGCAGTGGCCTGCAGGCTGCGGGGGGAGGGGGGGAGCAAGTGTCCAGGAGGAGATGAATGCAGGGACAGCAGGCAAAGTCTAGGACAATTGCCAGGTTTCTAGCAGAAAACCTGGGGGTGCTGTGACACTGGCTGGGGGGGAAAGGGCAGACAATTTAGGAAAATAGAGCGATCGGTTCCAAATGTTCAGTGTGGAGCAGGGGGTGGACCGCGCTCCCGGCAGGCCCAGGCCCAGAGCCCCGCGGGAGCTGAAGATGGAGAAGCAAACCTCCCTCATGTCCAGGTGTGTGCGTGCAGAAGAGACCTGCTGCTCCAGGCCTCCCATCACTGCAGCCGCCTCCCAGCAAGCTCCAGTCAGGCAAAGGCACCCCTTCACCCCACACGCAGCCCCAACACGCCTGAGCTCTCCACCTGCCCTAGTTCTCAAGAGTAGACACAACCGCCTGCTGCCCACAGACCCTCCACCAGCCTCCTCTTCTGCAACCCAGGTTTCCAGCAAAACTGCTCCATCCCTATCAACTAACAGAGAAGGTACAGGGCCTACCTGGTGGTGAGTGACTCTCTGTAAAACTGAGGGGCCGTCCACCTGCTCTTGCCACCCCTCTCTGGGGGCTGCAGAGGAAACCCAGCCCCTTCCCTGCAGGAAACAAGGTGGCAGGAGTCGGGGGGGATGCCGGGGGAACACTCCTACCAAATCCCAGAAGGGTGCCCCCAGAGGTGCTCCTTGGCTCCCAGGACTGTGGAATCAACCCTTGGAGTGGGGGGAGGTCTCTTCAGAAGCCAAAAACGCAGCAAGAATGGGGCAAGGGTCAGCAGGGCCCCTAGGGGGTCACAGAGGTACAAGGGGGCTCATCAGGATCTGTGTGAGGACAGGGCCACCATCCCTGAGGCCGCCCCATGTCAGGCTTCCCCCACTGGAGATGGCCAAGCCCAAAGGGGATGAGGAGGCTGCCTTCCTGCTCCTGCTGCCCTGAGGGGAGAGCCAGCTCATCCACCAGGAGGGAGGAGGCAGCAATGATGGTATGGTGGAGGGCGGCCCAGCCCCGAGCCCGGCCCCTCAGTCACACTGCAGGAGGGGCTCGTCCCTGCTGAGACCACCTGCCCGGCCACTCTCCCCCAGGGGGGTCGGTCTGACTAATCTGAGATGGAAGAGGAACAGCCTGTACGCTACTGATGATGTCGTCCCACAAGGCTGGGCCGCCTCTGTTCTCCACGAACCCATCCACAGGGTACGGGGGCCCTCCTCACAGAGGAACCACAAGCCCGTCCATGGGGCGTGGGGCCCTCCCCACAGAGGAACTTGTGCCAAGAAGAGTGGGTGCAAATGACAGGAGGCCACACCCTATAGCCCTGCCAGGCCTCCCTGACCACCTCCCTGCTCCTTGCAGAGCCTGACTCTGAAGATACCCTCCCAGCCAGTAGGGTGGCGGCAGGGCTCCTGAAAGAGATGCGTCCCCTGCCTCCCCTCAGAACAGCCACCCTGAGGCCAAGGAGCCAGCGGAATGGTGGCACAGCAGAGAGAAGAGATGACGGGGGGTCCCAGCCCCTGATAGGAGCTGGTGGTCTGCTACTCGCTGCCAAACCATGCCCGAGCCAAACACAAGCCGGGGAGAGAGCCCCCAGCAACCTGAAGCCACCAGTGACCCAGGACCGCCTCCGGCTTCCAAAGGCTCACACGCCAGGGCAGGGGACAGACAGCACAGGCGCCTACAACCAAATAGGGCACCTTGAGTGCTCACAATAGGGGGTGGGAGGCCAGGGCGCCAGCATACGGATGGCTGTACGGGGAGCCGTGGCGGCCCCAGGACCACCAGGAGACAGCCACCACCCACAGAGGAACAGCAGACACTTCGGCCCTGGGCGGGTCTGCGCAGAGCAGCACACAGGGCAATGGGGGGAGCAGGCTGAGGTAGCACGGTGAACTCCTGCCGAGGGAGTGCCCTCCCGGTGTGATGAGAAGTCACCAGAAAGGTTCCCTGACAGGATATGCCCCCAGAAAGATGCCTGCAGGGGCCAGATGAAGGGTAGGCTTCTTGAGAGCAAGTCCAGGCCCAGGAAGCCGAGGAGGAGCGCCCAGGGCTCGGAGCAAGGCTCAAGCGGGAGACAGTAACTGGGAGGAGAGGATGACCACCGGGCTGAGACACAGCGAAGCTAAGATGGAGCTGAGTACATGGCCGCCGGTGGGGAGCAGGGGTGGGCAGGAGAGGCCCCGACCCCAGAGCACGAGGGAGGGTGGTCTCAGGCTGAGGGTGGACAGGAAGATAGGCTGGCATGGGTCACTGTCCTCAACAAAGACAGGTCCCCAGGGGCTGGGAGAGCCACGTGGAGGGGTGGCAAAGCCACCCGACCACAGCAGCCCAGGAGATGCAGACAGCAGGGCCAGGAGGCAGGAGGCACCTGTGCAGAGAGCCCCCAGGCTGGCACTTGAGAGAGGTGAGTTCACCGGGGGTGGGGTGGGGGGACAGGGCCCACTGAGGGGTGGGTAGGCAGAGGGGTGTCCAGGCAGAAGGGTGTCCCGACCAGTGACCACACCAGCCCAGACAGCAGTGAGGGCACTTGCGGCAGTGGTGGCAAACCATCTCAAGCAGATTGTCCGCCCAACCCACAATTCAAAAGCACCCCAGGGAACAAAGCCAAAGCTTTCCAAACTTTACTTAGAGATTTCCCACTCTAAAGGTGATTTCAGACAACAAAACAGCATTGGGTCCAAAGTAGGCTACAGCACTTGGGAAGCCCCGCCCTCAATCAAGACAGGCAAGCGGCCCTGCGCTGGCTGCTCTTCTGGGCCTTTAATGAGACACATTGAAGACTGTGTTTAAACCCAGCTGCTCGTGGAGTTGCGAAACCTACTTCTGGACATTTCTGAACAAATCATTTGATTTATTCCACTTCTGAACAGAGCCTCACTTTTTATATACAAAATCACCAGAAACCCATCTTAACAGAAAAGACATTCTATACTAAAAACAAGACACCACCTCTAAGAATGCTTTGAATAAAAATGTTGCAATCACATAGAGCAATACAAATACTCGGATGAGTCACAAGTTGAGAAGGCAACTAAAAAGACTGTCCTATGAAATGCTGGAAGGCAGGTTATCTCATCAGATATCAAACCTCGTCTGGGCACCGTGTGCAGTGGGGACATGAAGCCCAGCCCTAAGGTACCTAGCAGGAAGGACACAGAGGAAGGAGGTTCCGGACTGTGACTGAGAAATCCAGGAGGCCTGCCTGTACCCTGCACCCTCAGACTAGGCCTGTACCTCCCCAGGCCCCATGCCCCAAGGCCTCTTCCCAGGAGCGGCTGTGCACTCGCAGTGAGACCGCAGCCTTGAGCTTGCCGACCGAGCCTCCCCGTGGAGGGCAAGGCTGGTCCCAGGGCCGCAGAGTCAGAGGACAGCAGAGGGGGCTCTGAAGGAGGCACCAGAGAGGTCCCGCTTCTCTCTCTTCCAATTGATAGCCAGGGATGCCAGCGGGTCTGGAAAGTGGCCAACAGGAGGGGAGCCACCCAGGACAGCAATGCCCAGGGTGTAAGAGGGCCCCCCAGCCCGAGTCCAGCTCCGGAGCTGCCCAGGAAGTGGGAAAGAGGCCAGCTTCCAGTGGCTGCCCCGCCCCTGCCAGTGCCCAGCGCCCAGCAGCCAGGGTCTCGAGGTCACCCTTGGCCAGAGTCACGTGCAGGTGGGTGTGACCCCACAGGGTGTCGGGAGCCAAGCTTCCTTCCTCCCAGAGACCTTACTTATCTCAGAGCCTCGGTTTCCTGGCTTTCATTGTGCCTATTGTGTAAACATAGGGGTGGGGGCAATCTGAGACTCCCCAGAAGGGTGTCAGAGGCCTGGAACAGACCACCTCGTGGCTCCAGATAGCAGGACAAAGATTTCCTCAGCTTTAGGAAACTCCAGGTGACAATGGTTTCGGCACCTCTAGGACCCAGGATCCACCTTCGAGGAGAACCAAGAATACCAATGTATGGTGCTGGGTGACTGCGACTCCACAGTATTGAGAGGCTCTACTCACTAAGACACTTTAAGTAAGGACACAAGTTAGGTTTGAGCCACTAGAGCTTCATCGATCCCCCCTTCATCTGCTGTGGCTGGCACAATCTCTAACTCGCCCATTCTTCTGGTATCTATAGAAGGATGTTCTGTTTTCTTATTCTGTGATACTATTAGTATCTGACTTATACATTTAAGTACAGATAAATAAGATGTATCCATTTTAAAATCCAATAGGACCACAACAATGGAAAATTACTTCTGACAAGGGTTCTTGAATTCTGATTCTAAGATTTAAAGGTAGTCTGTGAGGATTTGACCTTCAGATTAAGCCCTCACCCCCAGAATTGTTAAAGACTAAATTCCAAGGTGTAGCTATACTCCCACCAAAAGATATTTAATCCCATCAAAAACGCTTCCTGTCACAACCATTTTTATAATAAATCCTCCTCATAAGCCAGTTGCAATACAGTCAGATGAGAAAGGAGAGCCAGCTCGGGGAGCATTTACTAATGGTCACAAGCCACCCATGGCAGAAGGCTCTCAGAGGTTCTGTCCATCCTTGACACTGAGGGCCAGGCCACACCTCTGGACTGACAGCTGGCAGCAGAGTGACCTGTCCTTCCCTGGAAGGTTCTTCGGTGCAGACGGACACTCGGGGGCCAGGAGCCAAGGCCTACCCATGCTGTACTTTCACACATCTGACTTCCTCATATCCTCCCAGAGGGGCAGCAAAGTTGATCTCTGAGGTCTTTTAAGATCCTGAATAAATAAACTACAACTGATTATTCTTATTAAAATGAAATACTGACTTTTAAATTAAAAACAAACTAATTGTGCAAAGGATTGAAAAGCAGAAATCCCAATCAGCTTAGCAGAGACGGGGAGGTAAACTTGCAAGGCCCACCGGCTGGCACCCTAATTTTCCAGCTGCCCCCATGCCAGCTGCCCCGGATCAAGGTCCTCTCGCTCTTCCTCCACACAGAAGCCTCCTCTCTCCTGGCCTGTAGCCCATGGGGCACAGGAACCTGGCCCCCACCTCCTCCACCACACCTGGTTCCAGAGCTCCCAACAAACCTCTAACAAGGATCGGTGGCTGGGCTCCCCCCCTCAGAGCAGCCGAGCTGCCAAAGCACAGCCCCATACACCCTGATGCGTCCAGAACGAGATGAGACCACAGTGGTGGGGAGCAACCAGTCGACACCTGCCCCCTCCAACTAGAACTGTTGTGGAAGACCATTAGCTCATCCCTGGCTCCTCCTCGGACAACAGGCCACACACCATAAAGAGTGTCATTTCACTAAACTTCTTCAATTACTTCAATACTGACCAAACCCTTTAAAAACACTGATCTTTCCTACCGTAAAAGACACCAGATGCAATTTCTTTGCCTTTTCCTGGTGAGATTTTGGTAAAAGCAGAAATTGCTGTATAAGTAGTTAAGGTAGTGTCAACTAACATCGAAGCAGGAAATTTCAAAACTGGAGCAGTGGAAGAAATTGGATTAATTTAGGGTTGATTTAAGATAGCACCAGCAGCAAAGGCAAGTGGATGTCTAAGGAGAAAACTCACAAGGATGATCAGATCAGAAAAACACACAACTTAAAGATACATCAGAACTTGGGCTCTAGGAAGACAGAGTGCGTGCGTGCTCAGTTGCTCAGTCCTGTCCAAACCTGCGGCCCCATGGACCGTCGCCCGCCAGGCTCCTCTGTCCATGAGATTCACCAGGCAAGAATACTAGAGTGGGTTGCTGTGCCCTCCTCCAGGGGATCCTCCTGACCCAGGGATCGAACCCACATCTCCATGGCTCCTGGAATGCAGGCAGATTCTTTACCAATTGTGCCACTGGCGAAGCCCACTATGAAGACAGAGACTGAGTCTTATATTCACTGCTATACCTTTGGCACCCAAATGCCTGACACTGGTGGATGTTCATAAAATGCCCACTGAATGACTGAACAAATAAATGAAGGGAAAAGGCCCTAATTAATACTAACGAAGATGAAAAGCTGCATGATTATAACATGCTAGCAACCCCTCAGATTTAAAGAAGGTTACTATCAGAGAACTCTCACTGTTTTCTAGTAAAGTTAGTGCCACAATAGTAATCATGAGTCCAATATTCAATTCTTCAACAATGCTCACTGTGACCCAATATCTTACCCTCTCTACACAAGGTAGCCAAGGGGAGAGAGGAGCTGTGAACACAGGAAAGAATGCCAGGCCCCCAGACGGGGCAAGGACCCGGGGAGACTAAGGTCAGACCTGGGGCGTGGGTGCCAGTGTGAATGGCCAGGAAGCACAGAGGATGTCTGAGATGGTCCTGTGAGCCGCACGGATGTGGCCATCAGTCAGCAGGCTGCCCACCAAACTTGGCAGCTGCGCCAGCTCCTACCAGCTCGAGAGAACTGTTATATCTCAGGATCACCAGCCAATAGCTAGTCAGTATCCTGAAATGGGTGATGGTGAGAAGATTTATGCTGCAGAAATTGGCAAATGCTACAAATCAGGGCTTTCTACAGCAGCACCAGCACCAAAAAAGCCATCTGTTAAACATCGATCAGCACAGCCCTACAGGTACCTCACAGTATGTACACCATGTCTCAAAAGCACACAGGACAAGGGGGAGAGAAGAGACACATTCTAAAAGAGAGAAAACATTAAAATAAATAGCAAGTTAAATAGCAAATTAAATAAATTTAGTCAGGATACAATGGCATTTCTGAACACTGGGCAAAGGGCAGAGCAAGGAACAACTGAGGCAACTGGCTCGCCAACCAGAAAAAAATATTAGATCCTGGCGTCAAACTGTACAGAAGCAGATTTCACGTGGATTAATAAGCTGTGAGGAAAACAAGAGAAGACTGCTGGAAGATGAACAACTCCTGAAACAGGAAAGTGTTCTTAGGCAGATTCAAAACCAAGTCATTAAGGAAAAGACTGACAAATCTGAACATTTAAAATTTTTACATTTCTCTTTGGAAAAAATGGGCTTCTCTTGTGGCTCAACTGGTAAAGAATCTGCCTGCAATGCAGGAGACCTGGGTTCAATCCTGGGGTTGAGAAGATCCCCTGGGGAAGGGAAAGGCTACCCACTCCAGTATTCTGACCTGGAGAATCCCATGGACTGTATAGTTCCTGAGGTGGCAAAGAGCTGGACATGACTGAGCAACTTTCACTTCACTTTGGAAAACTTAATAGAAGCAAAAGATCAAGAACAATGCAAGACGACCCTCCTGCTGCTGAGAGGTCCCTACTGCACCTCTGGAGGTCACTGCCTCTGGGTCACAGGGTCTCTGCCCACTGGGTCCAGGCCACCCCGATGCTCCCACCTCGGGAAGAGCCATGTCCCTCTGCCAACGGCAGGTCACAGTCTCCAGAATGCTCCATGCCCAGTCCAGATGGCCAGAACTTCCGGTAAGAAGGCATGAGGGTTTCTCGTTCAGACGACACGGACCCTCCCGGGACAGAGTTAGGGGCCATACGCACATCTCGCTGCCCTGTCTCCTTGGGCCCCTCCAGGCCGAGGCCCCCACAGTTGCCTCTTGGGATATGGACATGTGAAGGGCCTGGCCTGGTGTTTTGGGCATGTCCTCCGTGGGGCGGGCCTGCACTGTGCCCATGCCCAAGCAGGAGGGAGGGCACGAGGGTGACCTGTCTTCTCACGAGTGACACTGCCCGGTCATCAGGTGAGGTGGTGTCCTGCTGGCTCTCTCCACTCTAAAGTTACTGCTTTTCCCTTTTCAATAAATAAGTAACTTGGGGAACAGATACTTTGAGACGAGACAAATATCCTGTTTCCCCTCAAACTCTCACTAATTTAGCAGCAGTCCTGAGCCCTGCCTAAAGTAATCATTACCCTGGGGTCTGCCTCTCGGTGATCCTGTGTCCTCACTCCTTCCCCACGGCTCAGCTGGAACTCTGCTTCCGCTCTCTTTGTTCACTGACTGCTGCTCACACACAGCAGCACAGACTGACGGGCCTCACTTTATTCTCTGGACCATGAGCCACACCACCGCTGTGGGGGGCCTCGCTCAGACCCGCGGCTCCGCCCGGGCCCCTCCTTGCTTCCTGCACCCACAGCTTCCAGCCGCATCTTCTTGGAGGAGCCCTGCTTCTCACTTGGCAGAGCCCCCAACTGTCCCTGGGGACCAGCTGGAGCTGAGTGGTCTGGGCTCTGACATTTATTCTCGCTGCCCACCTGTGCACACTGACACCAGCCCAGTGCCCAGGCTCCTCTGTCCCCTCCTCTTGTCCGCACCTTCCTCCCAGATCCCGTCCCTACCACACACTCGCTGTCCCACCTTTGTGAACACTGCACCACTAAGCTGGCCCTGGGAGAGAGAGGGACAGATGGTGTGCAGCCCTGTCTCTCTGTGGCCTTACAGAACCCAGAAAAGTTTGTTTTCCAAAATCCAGCTAATCCCGCCCCACCTCACTGTAGCTCCGTGACTGTCCTACACAGAGCTTTGGTTCTGTAGTGTTCCATCCTGGGTCCCCCACATCCTGGCTGAGGCTCATTTATTTTATCTTGGGGTCTGCGGTTCCCAGAGTTGGGCTATACTGAGAGGGTCGCCCAGAGCAGCCCCTGCCAGCCCTCCACCCTCCTGGGTCCTCCCTCCTTTACTCCGGCCAGGGCCCCACCCCTCTCGCCCTGGCTTTTCTTTTTGGTTTCCCTTCTGCACAAAGGCAAAAGTGTGCTCACTTCAAGCGCGCTCACAGGCCACGCTCCAGTGTCTGGCCCAACTCCCTTCCTGTATGTTCTGAAAATCGCCTCAGATCAGGGACAGACACCTCCACATAGCTCGTGGTGGTGTGGCCACCCAGAGCCCATGTGCCTGCCCCTGTCTGCACAGTCAGGTCACTGAAATCTATATTTCCATCTTATTAGCAGTGTGTGTCCTCAGGCTGAATTCCTAGAAGGGGACTGCAGGGTCAAAGCACGAAGCCTGTGGTGTCTGCAGGCCGGGTGGGGGTTTTAACAAACCCCAGAGGTCCTCCTTGATGGCTTCTGATGAGTGAAAGGAAAAGCCAGACACTGGGGACAGGCTCCTCGGCCCCACATTCGGACCTGAGGGCGCCACTGCGTCTCAGTACTTCACCCTGGAAGTAACAGTCCCACACCGCTCAGGACACGCAGTGCCCCTCGCAGGGACAGGCCTGAGTGCGCCTGGGGTCCCGAGAGCAGCTGTGCCATCATCCTAACCCTACCCGTGCACCAGTTCCCACAGAGAGGCTCCCGCTGACACTCAGCACACACTGCTCACAGAGGCAAAAGGCAGAAACTATCCAAACACCCGTCCCTAGTGGCGCATAATACAGGTGTGTGACCCTCATGCAGCAGAGTCCTAGTGGACAACTAAAAGGAAGAAACCACTGATCCACTTACAGCACAGGTGAACCCCCAAAAAGTCACGTGAGGCAAAAGAAGCCTGATTCAAAAGACTCCATGCTGCACTATTCTATTTACATGAAATGCCCAGAAAAGGCACATTTAGAAAACAAACAATGGATCAATGGTTGCCCATGGCTGGAGGTGGGAATAGGAATTAACTGCAGACACGGGGGCACTTTGGGGTGATGGCAGCACTTTAAAACTGGGCTGCGGTACTAGGTGCACAACTCAGAGATTCATGAAAAGCGCCGACTGGTCCACTGACCGAGGGTGATGCTCACACTAGCTTTTAAAGCAAGAAAGCAAAGCTTCCCCAGGGCCTGCCAGTCCCTGTACTTCCTGCCCACGACGTCCAAGCACTTGAAGATGAACACGCAGGCCACAGGCTGACTGTGCGCACCATCTGTCCATCTGTACGGCTTCTCCCCCACCAGTGGGGCTGGGCAGGCTCCTGGGGCTTGTGCCCGTGAATAGCACATACCGGCCGTGCAGCACTTCCCTCCCCAGCTGCTCCCCGAAGAGCTCTGGCCCCACGAGTCCTGAGCACCTAACCCAGCTACATGGCTAGTACGTGGCTCAAAGCCCTGGTGAACTGAAGGGAAAGCCCTGCTTTTCCTACAGCGAGGCTTTCGGAAAGAAGTGCTGAAAGCCATCGAGAGCCTCCTTCCAGCTGTGCTGCGCACGCCCACGGCTAACAGCTCAGGGAGAACTCGAGCGGCGCTGGTCAGGTCACATGGCACCTGCTCTTCCTGGGAGAATGTCATCAATACCATTGGTTTCACTGGAGGGGAAAATAAAAGAGTAGAGAGCATCACTGTGAGAACCTAAAAACCCAATCCTCACCCAATTTAATTCAACAACTAATACAGTCGTGTCCCCAGAGACTAATAGAGACAGAGCTCATCCAGACTCCCTAGCACTTCGGTATCCTTGCCTGGAGAACCCCACAGACAGAGGACTATGGTCCACAGTGTTGCACAGAGTCACATGTAACTGAGTACAATCTAGTCTTGAACCCAGAGACTGAAAGAACAAGAGACGGGTCATCCGGATGTCCCAGAGACTGGTGTTTCCTCAGCGAGTCAGAACCCAGGCCTCTGCCCCAGCCCTGTGTCCTGAACCCCTCTGACCCCCATTCAGGACAGCTGCAGGTCCAGGAGGCGCCAGGACGCCTCAGGCCAAAGTCGCCGGTGGACTGGCACCATGCGCAGCCCTCACAGGGCTGTTCCTGACAGACACTTGTTGACAGCCGACTATAGCGTCTCAGACCGCTGAGTTCGTCATCTGACTCCCAGGTTCAAGAGCTGTCTGGGAACAGTGTGACCTTGGACATCACCAGCTCGACCACCCCTCTACACTCAAGGACCTGCGGAAGAGACACGGGAGCAGCCCACCACGTGGAGCGGGGCTGCACTAAGCGCCAGTGCCCCATTCCAGTTCACCCAACCACTGCCCCCTAGCAAACAGGTCTGATACGACGTTCCTTCCAACCTTTAAACCCTTTGAGCCTCCACAGTGAATCTCCTTCATTTTATTGGGCTGCTTTTCTGAAATCTCCCAGAATTATTCAAAGTATCCTCACTTTCACCAAGATGTAGTTAGGAATATCACTTCTCTACAACGGATACTGTTATTTCTTATGAGAGTGCATTTCAATCCGTCACCTGAAAGGGGTTAGCAGAAGAGAGCTATTTTTTTTTCAAGTTGAGAATTCCATGTTTTCAACAGATTAACTGCTATATTGCACTTGATAGTTTCAGAACGAGTTTGAATGTTTTGTAAATGTTTCTGTTCTACGAAGAAAAACACAGAAATCTGGAGATAACACAGACATATGGGCCGTAAATACATAACTGATTCACCAAGTACAATGGGAGCCATTGTGGGGGGGGGGCATCTGGGGGTGCAGTATGCTCGGGTGGAAAAAAATTTATTTTCAGAGGCAGACAGCCTCGTTTTAGATTCTACTACCTACATTGCAAGTAAGAAAAACTTATTCATTCAACAAACATTGGAAAGTGCCTCTATCTGCCAGGCACTGTCCTGGGCCCTTAGGATAAAGACAGAATAAGATCCCTGCCTTCGTGAGGCCTCCACTCTGCCAGGCAGGCTGGTAAAAGGAGCGGTGGGGGATGAAGATGAACAGAACAGACTGAAGGGCCCACAGCAGGAGGAGGCGGAGGGCAGGGCATGGAGCAGTGAAGCGAGGGGACAGCTTGGTGGGGGGGGGAGAGGGGAGAGGAGGAGAGGAGGCCTGAGATGAGGGCAGGTCCAGGGTCTAGTGCAGGCTTGAATCTGGCTGCTGGTCAAGACCAGACAGGGGGAGGAGAGGGCTGGGGAGGGCAGGAGGAGGGCAGCAAGAATGGAGGGGAGGCTGTAAGGCAGCTATGCAGGTGAGCCAGGTAAGAGGAGACAACCATGCTTCCACAGAACCGGGACCTTCTGAGATTACCATCAGGAGTAAATGAGGTTAAACTAGTTCCACCACACCTGACACATAGCAGGAGCTTAATAAATGTCAGCTAAATAGTATTAAATTATTAATAATAATAATTTAATTTAATTATTCCGCTTTCCCAGGAAGTTACTGAGCCTCTTCTCCCAGTTCCTAATTGGAAAAATAGGGGCAGTGAAACATCTACTGTGAGGAATGACTGACGGAAGCAAAGTCCTGCCCCACAGAAGTGTAAGCACACGCATGCCTGCCTTTCACAAACACTGCGTGTTATGCCTACAGATCACACCTAAGTATATACAAATAGATACTCTGCACACCCACAGCAGGGGGAGGTGACGTGCAGACTCAAACTGAACCCACCATAAGCGGACGTCCATCACTGAGATTCCCCACCTCGGACCCTCTGGGCTCAGCAGCATCGGATCCACAGCTCCAAGAACCCTTCTTCACCCTCCTAGTGCCTGCCTCCCAGACCCTCTGTGTCACCAAACCCTGCTGACTCCCAAGACACCTCTGTTCTCTCCTCGCCAGCTGCCCCGCACAGCTCCAGCCAGGTTCTGTCCTCCGCCATGGGCTCCTGTCTTGCTCCAGGGCCCCTCGCCCGTCTCTGCAAGCCCTTATCAGGCCCAGGAGAGCCCCACGGCTGGCACCCCACACACACCCCGATGAAGGCCGCCGGCCTCCCTCATCCCTCTGGTAAGTGGCCTCCATGCTGGGGCAGGCCATCTGCCCCCACCTCCACCTGGCTGGGTTGTCCCACAGGAAGGCTGGCTCCCAGAGGCAGAGACTGGCCCCCTCCACAAGTCTGGCCAGAGAAGGTCCCCAGCCAAACCTCCACATCCACAGAGGGCAGGGGGACATGACCAGCTACCCTCGCTCCCCCGTGGCCTGAGGACAAGGGATCGGGGGGCCTCGTGTGTTTCATCCTATTGACTGAACTACTGAGAAGGCTGACATTTCGGAACTCCAAACCTAAAACCCCAAATAACCACAAACTACAAATCAACACGCAGGGAAGATGTTCTACCATTTCACCAGGCAACTTCAAGTGAACGCTGCTGTCTCAGGGGAGCTCCAGCCCACAGGGCCCAAAGCAACAGTGCCCGCCTCCAGGCGGTGGGGGGCAGCTGGCTCGGACGCACCTCCCTCTAGAGCTTTCAGACAAATCTAGGGCAAACCAGGAGCCAAGTCTGGTTAGGACTTGGCTAACCAAGTCTAGTTGATTACCTTGCTAACCAATCTGCACAGGACTGGATTTGGTGAATGAAAGTGACAACTTCTAGTTGAGTTAATGATACTTCTAGAGACAAGTGAATATTTTTAATAAAGAAAAATGCCATTTCCACATGTATCTTTCTGTAAGGATGCCCCAAGGTATGTTTAGCACCACAAGCTAATAAGAAACTAGATCCTACAGCACAACTCCCAAGGTTCCTGGACTGAGCACAACACCATACTTTACTTTATGCCCTCCTTTCAAAGGAGCAGTATGCCTCTTAGCAATATTCTCGGAGGCTCCCACGCACAGAAGTCCCACCTCGCTCCAGGGTCTGTACAGCCCTGCTGCTCCACCCTGGCCACATCTCTCATGCTAGAAATCTGTCCTATCAGCCCAGGACACACCACAGTCACTCTGCCTGAAAATTAACAATAAAAGCTCCCTTGAGCCCACACCCCTCCAGTCACTGTCCCCTTACTCTGTCCCCTGCCGGGGGTCCTCCACACCTGATGCTCTCCACCCACCACAGGCCACCGCCTCTTATCAAACCCCAGACCCTCTTCCTCTGTGGACCAAATCCCCAGGCTCAGTCCTCACCCTCCTATCTACACCCAGGGCCCAGCCTATAGTCTCAAACACCAGCAATATACAAGTGACCCCAGCCTCTCCTTGAACCCAACCCTAAATTTCTGCGCAGACCCAAACACCTCCACTCCATGACTGATCACAAAGGTAACAAGCAGAGTAAACCCTCCAAAGTACTGTCGGTGAACTACTGTTTCAGGCCCTTTACATCAGCTTACCTATCGACCCACGAGCCATGGAGGACCAGGTATTGCCATTCCTCCTAATTGACGGGAGAGAAAACTGCAGCACTGGACGGTGGCAGAGGGAGCACAAGCTCACAAGGCCGGTGGGCCATGGTCAGCGACCCACCGGTGGGCCCTGCTCTGAGGACCCAACACCTCCCCATCGGACAGCTCCGCTGGCTGGCTGCTCTGCCGGCCAACACCTGGGGGCGTTTCTGGGCTGTTCCACCTCAGAGTCTGCCAGCAATCCCCAAGGCAGCCAGCAAATATGCCAGGGCTCCTGGGCCCTAAGACCAGAGTTTTCCCACGATGTCACAACTTTGAGGTGGGGTGGGGGCTGAGCAGTCACTCGAGCCCAGCAGTTCCTTGAGGAGGCATGGCTGAAGGAGCTCCCTACCCTGTCAACGGGTCAGTCCACAAATCATTCAAGGACCGGAAACCTCTCCTTAACACCTGCTGGGAGGAGAGAAAGCACCCAGACTCCGGATCGTGTGTCGGAAGCTTGGACGCACCCCAGAGATAGCAGTGGTAGAGTCGAGAAAGACCCGTTTCAGCAACAGATGGTGACAGCACAGCACACCCAGCCATGGCGCTGACTCGGAAGAACTAAATTCTAAAGGTGAAAAGCAATTTTATAATTACTTTCTCTCACTTTCCTTTTCCTTCTACATCAAAGTGAGACTGGCATGGCCTTAAAAGTCTATTTGTAAAGCCTGAAAGCTATTTCAATGGGTATACGTGAGCACACGCACACAAGTGACAGGAAAGCACTGTGTCACAGGCAAATGGGCAGCGTTTTCTGGTTAACAGTACAAAATGATGCCGAAATCGGTGACCTCCATACCTCTACTGGCCAGGCCCCAGCAGCCACCATGGCCCTGCTGCTCCCCTCCAGCCATGGGCAGGGACAGGGAGTCCGCCCTTGGCCCCTGATCTGTGGTCTCCCTGCACCGAGCTTTACGCACGTGTAATGTGGGAGACTGAGAGTACTGCCCGCGTTACAGATGATCACAAGAATTTAATTACTATATGCGAAGCGCTTAAATGGCCTGGCACACCACAAGCTCCCAATAAACACTGCTGAGTAACGGCCAGAGCGATTCTTCTCAAAGAGAAAGCAGATCTGTCATCTGTTGTCCAGAACTGCGAAGCCCACTAGGACGGCGAGCAGGCCGCCTGGCAGCCCCAGGCAGGCTGAGACTGCCGTCTAAATTCCATGCCCTGAGCCAGACAGCGCAAGCCACAGCCAGCCGCCAGCCTCTGGGCTCACTTCCTGCACCACCCCCCCAGTCCCTCCAGGCCACACTGGGCTCCTGGCTATTATCAGCACAGGGCAGGAAGCTGGGACATGGGGCCAACTGGTGAGCCCAGAGCCCCCTGCAACAGCGCCCAGCCAGGCGGCGCCCAGCTCCCTCCACCCCAAGCTCTCCCCACAGACCTCTGGCCTGCTGGTCCCATCCCCATCCCAGCACCCAGGACTCTGTAAATTTTATATTGGAACATAGCTGATTTACAACGATATGTTAATATCAGCTGTACAGCAAAGTGATTTACTCATACATATACATACATCTATTCTTTTTCAGATTCTTTTCCCATATAGGTGATTATAGAATACTGAGTAGAGTTCCCTGTGCCCTACAGGAGGTCCTTGTTGGTTATCTATTTTTATATACAGCAGTGTGTGTATGTTAACCCCAACTGCTAATCTACTCCTCCCCCTACTTTTCCCCTTTAGTAACCAACCATAATTTTGTTTTCTATGTCTATGCATCTATTTCTGTTTTGTATATAAGTTCATTTGTATCTCTCTTTTTAACTACACATATAAGTGATACCATATGATATTTGTTTTTCTCTGCCTGACAATTCACTTGATATGATAAGCTCTAGGTCCATCCATATTGCTGCAAATGACATTATTTTGTTCTTTTGGATGGCTGAGTAACATCCCCTTGTATATGTGTACCGCATCTTTCCATCCATTCCTTTGTCAATGGACACTTAGGCTGCTCCCATGTCTTGGCTACTGTAAACTATGCTGCAGTGAACACTGGGGTGCACGCATCATTTCGAATTATGGTTTTCTCTGGCCAGCATTTAGGACTGGAGCTGGGGTTTATGATCCTCAGCTCCTTCAGAATGTGGACCCCTGAGGGCAGGAACTACCCGGAACTACCCTGCTGTGTTTACTCCCCTGTCTCCGGCACCTAGAACAGGACCTGGCACATGGTAAATACTTGTGGGATGAGCATAGGAATGAAACAAAACTGACCTCCATGCAAACAGAGTATCACTGCACTCTCCACAAGAATACCAGGCCCCTCTCAGCTACTTCCCCGCACTCCCTGCTCCTTCTTCATTTTAAATCCACCACAAAGACAAACTGAAAACCAAACTCGTTTTCTGGTACACTCCTAGAACACAACACACACATACAGGAGAGCAGCCGGCAGTACTAATCAGACCACCAAGAATACCTCAAGGCCAGGGGAACACCTCTGTCCACACTCCAAACAAAACATAACCTTGGAAAGAAAAGTCACTCTCAGAACAAGAAAATCTTAATGACTTCAACTTATAATTTTTAAATGAAATTTTGTCTGTCTTTTCTACCTCACATACTATGAACATACTTTTTTAAGTTTTTTCTTTTTTTTTTCAACAGCAGCATTACCAGGGGCACTAGTGGTAAAGAACTTGCCTGCAGGAGACATAAGAGATGCAGGTTCCATCCCTGGGCTGGAAAAATCCCCTGGAGGAGGGCATGGTAAGCCCTCCAGTATCCTTGCCTGGAGAATCCCATGGACTTAGGAGCCTGGTGGGCCACAGTCCACGGGGTCACAAAGAGTCACATGCCTGAAGTGACTTAGCACACACACAGGCATTTCTATCACACCAAATTTCAGATTTGGAAATTTGTGTTTAGAAAACTGACACAAAAAAACCATCAAGTTTTCCAATAAAATTTGATCTCTCTAAGAGAGAGGTCATACCAATCTCATACCAAGATTGACTCTTTTTTTTTTTTTTGCTCCACCGCTTGTATAGCGGGATCTTAGTTCTCTGACCAGGGATCAAACCCAGGGCCTCAGCAGCAGGAGCACCAAGTCCTAGCCACTGACATCTTCAGGGAACTCCTCCAACAATTTTTCTTAAACAAGTTTTTTATAGGCTGGATAACTTCACCTATTAATCTCTAAAATGTACTTTCTAACTATCTCCAACCTAAATATTTAAATAAATTCCTCAGTACTAAGTACTTACATAGCTCATCGCAGCATTCAAGGGAATATAAACCAGCTCTTAAATAAACCTTACAGCTAAGGAATTTTGACAATTAATAAAAAATGATTAGTGGGTTTTGTTTGCACATTCATATATAAAAATATTCACAGCAGTACTGTTTTAGCAGATATTAAAAATTATATTAAAACATAAACATAGTCACGTATATTTTGACTACCGCTGGGACAATCCACAGTCAAATGACCACAGCAGTGGTACAGACCCAAGTGGCTGGGGGTGGAGTGGAATGGGGTTTTCTTCTGTGTTTATACCTTTGTGTACTATGCACGCTCATACTTTCACATCTATATATAAAAATTTCAATGGTATACATTTTATTTTTTTTAATCCAGATTTTTTTTTCTTTACATTATTGTGTTGATTTTGCCATACACTGACATGAATGTGCCATGGGTATACATGTGTTCCCCAATTTCAACGGTATACATTTTAAAATTTTATAACTAAAAGTATAGATTTAACATTTAAAATGTCATACTATAACACTGTTCAGTAAAACAAACTGCCAGCTTTCAAGCTTTTTTGAACTCTGCCTAATTTGTTCAGCACTGTACTGAAGGAGCCTAAAACAGTGAGCAGCACGACACACAGTACCTGCCAAGCGAATTAGGTCTGCTTCATTCGTTCACCAGATAAATATAAAGAATGTTCCTACTCCAATCTAAAAGCGGCTGAGATGCTTTTACAACCTGTAAATTTACGAAGGACTGGATTCGCCTGCGAGCTGAGAAGTTTCTTGAGGAAGCTGTTGCTAGCTAACCGTCCGTCCTTCACCTCCCAGGTCAGCACTGACCTCATGAGCACACTGCATCTCCAGAGCCATGTCATCACTTTCTCAGAGCTAGGCCAATTTTCTTTTCACCACTGCCCCCTGCAGAAAGGCCTCTTTTTTTTTTTCCCTTCCACTTACAGCTTCAAATTTTGTTGAAGATGTCCCTGAATACATTCAGTCTCAGGAACGTTCAGACATCAAACAGGACGCCTCAGACTCAGAGACAAGGCTCTCCCTGCTAAGCAGGGGTCAGTCCCTGCCTCCACCCCAGCAGGGAAGGCTCACCACCCAGCTCAGCGGCTCTCAGCCAATACTTTATGGGCCCTGCTGTGGGCGGCCTGGGGAGGGGACCCTGTCCCTAGAGGGACCCTGCAGGGAGGGCAGCGACTTCTCACATCCAGGAAGAAGGGTACCAGGCAACCTTTGCATTTTCCTTCTCCCTTTCCCCTCAGGGAAACCCTCAGCAAGCAGGTAAAAAAATTTCAGCCTCAGAGAAACCATGGTATCAAAAGACACTACCCAAACTGCTCCTAACACAACCCAGGTTTTGGAAAATGTAGCTCTAGGTGGCACCTTTTGAAGGAATAAAAATACTGTAAATTTAGGGAGAGATCAAAGAGAGCTAAATAAATATTTCTATTTTCAAAACTTAACTGATCATCATCTCAATTAGGGTACTAAGAGTAGAAAAGTAAGTCTGACACCAAGCCAGTTTTCCTTATACTTAGAAGGCTAAAAGCTAACCACTATTGCTTGTGTAGGGGTAAAAAATAAATAAACGCCCTTATCATTAGTAACAACCCAAACCTTCTGGCTAAAAATCTGAACTGCGAACCAAACACGGCGCTGTGGGTCTCGCATATATAAATCGGGATTAGAACACATTTCAGGTTCTCCAGTCTGTACACTGGGACTCCCACCCGTTGTAGCGTCCACAGCCCACCTTGACACCTTCTCCCAGCCCTGTTCACAGCTCGGTGATTTTCCTGCTGCAGATCTGAGCACGGCAGAATTCACCTAGAGCCCCCAGTCGCCTCAGACGCCCGGCACCCGCGGAAACTTCCCCGACCCGCAACGCCCGCGGCGAAAAGCATCCCACGCGGACACTGCGCCCTAGAGAGGGGACGCGGGCCGCCCTGGCGCAGCCTCCCCTCCCCGGGGGCGCAGCCTCCCGCTGGAGGTGCCTCTCCCCTCTGCGCAGCTCAGGGCACCCCGCGCGGACACCGCGCTCTCCAGAAGGGGACCCGGGGGCCGTCCCGGGCGCAGCCTTCCCTCCCTAGGGCGCAGCGCATCCGGAGCAGAAACGGCACCCCCGGGGAGGGGACAGGGTTGTCCCGGGGGCGCGGGCTCCCCGCGCCAGGGCGCAGCTCCACTCCGGGAACGCAGCCTCCCTCCTTCCCGCGGCGCGCCGAGCGCGGCGCATCCCGCGCTTCTGCGGCGCCCGGGGAGGAGACGCGGGGCCGGCCGCGGTGAAGCCTCCCCTCGCGGGCGGCCGCGGCCACTCCGGACGGGGCTCGAGGCAGCACGGGTCCTTTCGAGGCACACGCCCGGAGCGGCCTCACCACCTGCCCGGCGGCGCTTACATAAACGCGGCCGCGGCGCTGCCCGGCGCTGCCCGGCAGCGTGGTCGGGCCGCGGTGTCCGCCCGCGCGGTCCGAGCCCCGCCGTCCCCCAAGACCCCGCCGCCCCGCCGCCCCGCCGCCCCCGCCAGCGCGCCTCACCTCAGCCGCGGGCCGCCCAGCTCCGCGCCGCTCAGCGCCGGGGCTCGGACGGCGAGTCCGCGGGACTCCGCTCGGGCGCCGGGGGCTGCGGCGCGCTGGCCGTGGCCTGGCGCGGCCCCGAGCGCGCCCCCGAGCGCGGCCCCGCGCGCGGCCTGAGCGGCCGCCGCCTCAGCCACCGCCCTCCGCCCCCAGCGTCGGCTCCGCCCTCCCACCGCCCCCGCCACTGGCCGCGCGCACGCCGGGGAGCGACGACGCGACGCAGGGTCCCGCGCGCACGCATGCCGCGCCGAACCCTGCGGGTGGTACGCGGAGGACCGAGCGGCCGCGGCGCGAGGGTGGGCGTGCGCTGCGGGGACCCGGGTAGGGCGGGAGAAGCGGGAAGCCCGGCGGGGCCCGCACCACGAGAGCCTCGCGCTGAAGCACGCAGCCGTGGACTAGGCGAGCGGGTCCACACGGTCCCCGCGTGGAGGGCGCACCGGGCGCGGGACGCGAAGGTGCATCCGGCGTGTGCGGGGTCAGGTCGGGACGAGTTGGGAGGAGGAGGAGGTGGGATCACGGCCCCAGGGCCGCCCTGGGTGCGAGCAGAAGCGAGTCCAGGTGAGCGGTTGGGAGTGGTGGTCGGTGGGTTTGCTGTCAGGCAGTGAAAGCTTCTTGCAGCCGGGTAGTACGCTGATTCTTGTCTGTATCCACTGGCTCCTGCACAACTGCACCAAGAACGTTTGCACACCGGACGGCAAGCATTTGTAGAAGTGCCACGTCCAAGAGTGAAATAAGCTACTCGAGGCCGCAGGTCTACTCAACATAAAATAGTTGGGTAGGGAAAACTAGTTCTTGAATGCACTTGGGCTACTGGTTGTCCGCCAGAGTAGCGGGCAAGCCTGGGGCCTCCACCTGCGCAAGGCCAGTAACCACAAGACTCCGAGGTCAAGTGCCACTGCCGCCCTCCTCAGCTGTGGGGCCAGAGACTTTCTTCAGACCTCTGCCTGTTCTCTCCTGTTAAAATGGGGGAGAAAAGTCAAATGTGAGGGAAGAGGCTGTGCAGCACTCCACGATGGTTCCCTCTTGCAGCTAATTCCTGGTCATCAGACAGAACTGAGCTTCCCTGAGACTCAGTGACTTGGAGCATAATTTAACCACAGGGGAAAGTGCAGCAGCTGGCCAGTTATCTGCTTCAGGTTGCTATCTGATGGAAAGGAAAACCTGCCTTTGGGGCCAGCCAGTCACCAGGCAAGCCCAACGCCCTCCTGAGGGCTACGTGCCAGCACAGGGTTCAAAGGGGTGCTTGTGAGGGCGTGGAGAAGTCAAGACGCTACTAATGCCTCATAGGAGTTCATCCTTAATGAACAAAAACCACCCAAAAACTAAGTGACTTGAAGCATTCCTTTATTTGCTCATGATGCAGAGGGCCAGCAGGTGGGACAGCTCATCTCTGCTTCTTGGGGTGCAGCCCGTATTCGCTGGGACTCCCATGGGCCACTCCCCTCCCATGGTTTGTGGGCCAGGACCCCCTGTGGCCCCAGCTGTTGCTTGCACTGGCATGACTCAGTCATCAGCAAGAGAAATGGCCGGCAGAGCTCAGTCACAGGGCTTTTCAGCCCCTGCATGGTGTTTACTAACATCCCCTTGACAGAAGTGAGGCAAAGGGCCCGAGCCCTTATGAGGGGGGATGTGTGTGCCCTGGAGGCCATGGCCTCCTACGTGTCCTGCAAGGAAACATGAGCCTCCTTCCTGTTGGAGTGGGTGGTATGAACCTCAGCAACAGAGTTGAGAGTGGTGCCCACGTGACCGAGGCTTACATGCTGCTCCTCCTGGGTGGCCAACCTCACGACAGCTGTGGAACCCTGACCGTTGTACTCTAACCTCTGCCTCTGTCGTCTCCAGAGATGGGTTTGTGGTGGAGGTCTCCCATCCTGGGGGCGTGACACACAGAGCTTGCCAGGACAAGTGGACATGGGAGACAGTGACTTTCAGGCACCAGGGCCAAGCCGAGTGTGGCAGACAGGGAGGGTCCTGCAGGTGCCTGAGAGCTCAGGTTCCTTGAGGCGAGATCCCACAGCCCCTGAGGAAAGGCCATCCTTCTCTCTTTCACTGTCAGTGTCAGACCCATGGCCATCCAGGAAGGGGCCCCGGTCTCCACAGAGGTGCTGGCAGCTGTTTTCACACAGCCTTTGGTGCAAAGAGCAGCAGCCAGACCACCACCACCACCACCCAGACAGCGTTCTGTTGTTCTCCCCTGTGCAAACTGTGAAAGTGAAGGTTGTCCAGGGAAATGCAGGTGATGCCCGGAAATTTGCTTGTAGGGATCTGGCTGTCCCCTCTGCCCCAGGAGTTGGGGGATAGGATCCACGTGAGTGCACGAAGCCTCTGGTGGGGGCGCTGGCCGCCTTGCTGCTTCTCACCAGCTGGACCAGACAGCCTGACCATGCAGCAGAACGAAGACTTCTCCAGTCCCCACATGCGGGACAGGACTTGTCAGGGACTAAGAACAAAGACCTCGCCTGCTCCGGGGCAGGGGTGTGACTGGTTTCAGCTTGTGGCTCAGGGCTGTTTGGGAACTGGAGGGGTGAGGGGCTCAGGCCGGCGGCCCAGTAGTCATTCACATCCTGACTGAGGACTGCTTTCCACACAGTGTTGCATCCCCGGTGTAGAAACCACTGTCTTCTCCATCAGCCCTGAGAGGGACGGCTATCAGCCTGGCTTTCTGACCGTCTGTTCTAGCCTGGGGGCCACCCGTCCTGCTTACCTGGGACGAGCTGGCCCAAGCGACCCAGTCCCTGTCCCCACTGGCCGGGCACAGTCCAGGCCAGTCCTGCTGAGCCTGCCAGCTGGCCAGTCAGTTCACTCAGGCCTTACTGCACCACATGGAGTGTTGGTTTCAGTCACTTGATGCTGAAGAAAGACCACCTTTAATTGTTCTTTGGAATCTACTTTCACTGGCGTCCCTGTGAAACATTTGTGTGTGTGTGTGAGTAGCTCAATCATGTCCCAGTCTTTGCGACCCCATGGACTGTATAGCCCACCAGGCTCCTCTGTCCATGGAATTCTCCAGGCAAGAATACTAAGTGGGTAGCCATTCCCTTCTCCAGGGAATGGCTTCCCTTCTCCAGACTGGCGATCAAACCCAGGACTTCTATATTGCAGGTGGATTCTTTACTGTCTGAGCCACCAGGGTAGCCCAGATGATAATCTCAAAGTAAGTTATTGATTTCTTGGTTTCTGAAAATGTCAGGAAGCTAAAACTGCTAATGAGTGGTAACCAGTATACTGTCTTACATTTTCCTCCTGGGAGGGGACACGCAGCTTGGCATCTGCTTAGCTCCTGATGACCCTCTTCTTCTGGGCCCCCGGCCCCCTCTGTGAATCCTGTCTGGGCACGAGGTAGGCCCAGAGCAGCCTCATCTGTGCTAGGAACACGCACTCACTGCCCACCCCAGCTCCAGGACCAGAGGAGGAGTTCTGACCCAGGGTGGTTACACTGGGAACCTGGGGCTGGCACTGACTCAGCCAGGGCTCCTCTGTGCACCAAGTCCTGAAATGTTTAAACCCAGAGGCAGTCAGGCTGGTTCTCTTCACCTGCCACATACCCCTACCAGGAAGGCGACCTGAGGTGAGTCGCAGGGCGCCAGGCAGGCAGAGGCAGGATGCTGTGGACCTTCAGATGGTGTTTCGGTGCCTCAGGCCCGGTGTCCTGTGCACATTGAGAAATGAACTTGCTATGACATTGTCTGCAGTCTGGAGCTGGGGGCGGAGTGAGAGGGAAGGTAGGGGGAGGGGAGGGCTCTTCAGGGCTGTGTCAGCCTGGTGTGAGGGCCACAGGCTGGCCTGGACAGGTTCACCGGACCCTGCCCCTCACTAGCCTGTGACTCGGACATCATCTGGCTGCTCAGAGCCTGCTCCTTTTCCGAGAAAGAAGAGCATCATGCCCATGTCACAGGCCAGCCCAAGGCCCCACGGGCAGAGAGGCTCAAGGTCAGGGCATGGGCAATGCGTGCCAAGGTGTTTTCATCCCAGGAGCTTCGGGTGATCAGAGGAAGCTTCCCCAGGATGCCACAGCCTCGAGCAGAGCCCCTGAGGACCAGGAGGCCTTGAGGGTGAAGCTACCCGGGCGGGGGGGGGGGGGGCGGTGCTCCGTCAGCATGTGGTCCAGGAGTCATGCTGACTGGCCCCCTGAGTCCTCTGCCCTCCCCAGGCCACCAGTGGTCACACCAGATGCCCGCACATGAGTCCTGGGGACAGGCCTATGTCTGTATCGTCCACACGCTCGGGATGACTTGTGCATTCATAAAGTGCTGGGAAGAGGAATCGCGAACAGACACACACATGATCTGAAAAGCCTGAGCTAGGTACCATCTGAACCTTTAAAGAAAAGGCATGTCCCCCTCCCCCCCCCCCCTGCCCAGGTCCTAGCTGAGTAGGGCCTCCCCCTGAGCTTGGAGCTAGCCACTCCATCAGCACACAGAGCCTGCCTGGGAGGTCAGTCAGTTCAGTTGCTCAGTTGTGTCCAACTCTGCGACCCCATGGACTGCAGCATTCCAGACTTCCCTGTTCATCACCAACTCCCAGAGCTTGTTCAAACTCCACAGACGGAATCTGTGATACCATCCAACCATCTCATCTTCTGTTGTCCTCTTCTCCTGCCTTCAATCTTTCCCAGCATCAGAGTCTTTTCCAACGAGTCAGTTCTTCCCATCAGGTGGCCAAAGTGTTGGGAGTTTCACCTTCAGCATCAATCCTGATGAATATTCAAGACTGATTTCCCTTAGGATTGACTGGTTTGATCTTGCAGTCCATGGGACTCTTAAGAGTCTTCTCCAACAACACAGTTCAAAAGCATCAGTTCTTCAGCACCCAGCTTTCTTTATAGTCCAGCTCTCACATCCATGCATGACTATTGGAAAAACCATAGCTTTGACTAGATGGACCTTTGTCGGCAAAGTAATGTCTCTGCTTTTTAATATGCTGTCTAGTTTCATCATAGCTTTTCTTCCAAAGAGCAGGCATCTTTTAATATCATGGCTGCAGTCACCATCTGCAGTGATCTTGGAGCCCAATCAAATCCCTTACACTAGAAGTGACAAATAGATTCAAGGGATTAGATCTGATAGACAGTGCCTAAAGAACTATGGATTGAGGTTCGTGACATTGTACAGGAGGCAGTGATCAAGACCATCCCCAAGAAAAAGAAATGCAAAAAAGGCAAAATGGTTGTCTGAGGAGGCCTTTCAAATACCTGAGAAGAGAAAAGAAGTAAAGGCAAAGGAGAAAAGGAAAGATACGCCTATTTGAATGCAGAGTTCCAAAGAACAGCAAGGTGAGATACAGCCTTTCTTAGTCATCAATGCCTGGGAGGAGTGAGATGCAAACCCAAGCCAGGGCACATTAGGAAGGGGAGGTGGCTGTGAGACACCCACTGGAGTCTGCCCAGTGCTAATGCATGTTCCCAGGTGGGCTGCTGATGGCGTCCGTCAGGGGCAGCGGAGGGAGTAGGAAGAGGTCAAACATGCTGAGAGGGGCACTTGGCGTCCTTGCTGGAAACAGACTTGGTGGAGGGTTGGGTTCAGGGTGGGGACAGGGTTGTGGCATGTGTGTTGGAGCAAGTGACCAGGTGATGTGCTTTGTACTGAAGGTAGGGATCTTCCCTCATAGTTTAATGGGTAGAGAATCTGCCTGAAAGGCAGAAGACCTGGGTTCAATTCCTGGATCAGGAAGATCCCCTGGAGAAGGAAATGGCAACTCACTCCAGTATTCTTGCTTGGAGAATCCCATGGACCGAAGACCCTGGCAGGCTACAGTCCATGGGGTAGAAAGAGTCGGACACAACTGCATGACTAAACCACCACCACCACTGAAGGTAGAGGCTGGGAAGAGATGAGGTCCTTCTGGCTGTGCTGTGTGCAGCCTTGGGAGATGTCCCAGTGGACATCTGTGTTCAATGGAAGATGGGAATCCAGAAAAGGGAGCTGTGCTGGGGACACACACCTGGGGTGGGGGGGGGCAGAAGCAGCCACCCAGAGAGAGGACGGGGAAGAGAACCTGGGCCTCCCCTAAAGAGCCTCCACTGTCAGCATAGGGTACAGGGGAGCAGGGAGGCTGAGAACCCAGGGAGCCAAACAGGGACGGTGCTTCAAGAAAAAAAGATAGTTCAAATAAAGTGAGGACAGAAAATCTATTGAAGGTCACAGTGATCTTGAAAACTTCAGGAGAGTGCTGGAGACAGAACTGCCTGGAAAGGGTGCCACCCCTCCCACATGAGGCCTGCCTAACCTTGACCCCAAAAGCTAAACAGGGTGACTAGTGGGGAAAAGCATGGACCAACTTCACTCATGAACAAAGCCTAAGTAAGTTATAGGAACATCCTAGACAGAACACTTAGCAACCCAAAATCCAGTAATATGTATAATGAAAACAAAGATGTCATAAACAACTTGGGTTTACCCAAGAATATAACTGATTTAATGCTTAAAAATCTATCGCTGTAGATCACTGCATCAGGACTTCAGAGGAGAACCCCTGGATAATCACCACGGTGTGTGCAGAAAAGGCTGTTAATAAATGAGCAAGCTCTGGGAGTTTATGGACTGGAAAGCCAGGCGTGCTGCAGTCCATGGCGTCGCAAAGAGTCGGACGCAACTGAACAACTAAACTGAACTGAAACCCAGCATCATTCACACCGAGGAAGACAAACTCAGAGAACTAGGATTAGATGGGAAACTCCTTAACCTGCTGAGGGAATCTACACACAGCAGACCCAGTGGTATGGCTGTTCTCTGGTAGTTCAGAGGCTAAGACTCCATGCTCCCAATGTAGGGGGCCTGGGTCCCACCCCTGGTCAGGGACTAGATCCCACATGCCACAGCTAAAAGTCCCACTTGTTGCAACTAAAGATCTCCCTTGCCACAGTGAAGATTGAAGATCCTGTTTGCTGCAACTAAGACCTGTTGCAGACAAATAAAAAAATACTAAAAAAAAAAAAGTAGTGAAGTGTGAGAAGCATTCTCTTTAAACCAGGGACAAAGCAAGGGTGATAGTTCTCTCCACTGCCGTTCAGCATTGGTATAAGCAATAGCATGGACGAAACAACAGCTCGGACATGGCTGAGGGATGAAATGCATAAAGAAAGAAAACAGTGACATGTAATATGATTGCATACACATAAAAGTAAAAATAATCTACAATTAAATTATTAGATTCAATAAAATCCAGAAAGATTACTAGATATAGAATCAACACATCCAGAAAGCCAATTTCTGTACATCAGCAATGAGCAGCCTGTAATTGAGAAAAATGATCCTGTTTGTAGTCAAGTATGAAGTACAAATAAATCTAACAAAAAAGTGTATGATCTTTAAGGAGAAAAATGTTTAAAAATTATTGAAAGAGCAAGTGAATGTAGAGACCTGCCATTTTAACAGATAAAAATAAAAATATCTGTCTTCCCTAAATCACCTATACAGTCAATGTAATTCTTATAACTATCCAACATAGATCTTCATTCAACTTGACTGGCTGTAAAATATGTAACAGGAAGGCAAAGGGTCCGTAGTGGCCAAGACACTCTTTAGAAGGGGGCAGGGGATTTGTACCAGCAAATGTCGAGGCATACTCTTAAGTTTTAGTCAAACAAGCCCTGTTATTGGCCCATAGATGGACAACTTGACCACTGGAACAGAAGAGAAAGACCCCCACACAGACCCCCACACATCTTGACATATGACTGAAGAGGCTTTGCAGATCAGTGGGGAAAGCAATGACTTCAATAAACGATACTTAGACATGTGTTTGTCCATTTGGGTAACAACTAGAATTAGGAATGTACTTTACACCCGACCCCAAACTAAGTTCCAGATGGATTAAGGAAAACACACTTTTAAAATTCTAAAATATAGGAGAATGTCTTTATAACCTTGAAGAAAGAAGAATTTCGTAAGGTACAAAAAAGGCTACTCTTAAAAGGTAAGATTGATAAATCTGATCATAACTAAAATTAAGAATGACTTCTCATCAGAAGATTCAATGAAGGAAAAAAGAAGTACACAGCAAGTAGGAAGAAAATGTTTGCAACATGTATAGCTCTGAGGATTTGTATCCAGGACATAAAAAGAACTAAATGTCCAATGAGCAAAGGCACACAACCTAACTAAAAATGGACAAACGACCTGACAGACATGGACAGAAGAGGGACTGTGTGGTCACAACACACATGCACAGATGTTCAGTCTCATCAGTAATACAAATACAGATTCTTGGCCCCACGAGTGCAAGTTTACAGCCACCATATTGACAGAACTTCTAAAGGCTGACAACAAATATCAAGTGTTAAAGGAGACGTGGATCACCGGAATTCTGGATTATTGCTATGGGAGGAAGGTTTGCAACCATTTTGGGAAACACTGGTCTCATAAAATTGAATATTTGTGTACCCCACTAGCCAAGGACCTCACTCCTGCGTGTACCCGGGAAGAGTCCTTCCTTGTGTGGTGAGGAGACCAGCAGTAGGCTGTGCTCACAATAGCCCACTGTCCGTTTCCTGGGGAAGACGAGCTGCTCCGGGCCTGATCCATATACGGCACACACACGGTAAAGTGGTCATAGAGCCATTCAGTGAGTCAGCGACAGCAGCACCCACTGTGCGTGAATCTTGGAAATTAGATGCTGGCTGAAAAGCATGCCATTTTATAGAGCCTAAAAAATAAGGGAAACTAATCATCGTGGGTTTAGGCTTAGGCATGCACGTGGCAATGCATGCCTTGGTGTGTTTATAGTGCTATGTATACATAAAATTTGTTATGTGTACATGTATGTGTATGTACACACACGTGCATGTGTGCACATGGTGCGTGAACTAGCAAGGGAGTGAGACACATAGAGTTCTGGGGGGAGATTGCCTCCAGCAGGAAGGCAACAGAGAATAGGTTTGCACAAGAGCAGGTGGATGGATGAGCTCCTGGAAATAGTGTTGGTCTTGGGTTGTATGGTAGATGAGAGCTCAGATTTGATGCTTTATAACTTACACATGTGCTACATACAACATTTGGTCAATCAAATCACATATTAAGAATATTCTAGTACATGGAAACAATGTAAATAGCCATCAACAGATGAATGGATCAGGAAGAAGTGATAACGTATAGACCAGAGAATATTACTCAGCCATAAGAAAGGAATGAAATAATGACATTTGCAGCAACATGAATGGACCTAGGTATTATCATACTAATAAAGTAAGCCAGGAAGAGAAAGACAATGTGTAATCTTAAAAAAAAAAAAAGATACAAGTGAATTTATCTACAAAACGGAAATAGACCCACAGAAATAGAGAAAAAATTTATGGTTACCAAAGAGGAAAGGTGGGGGAGGGATATTTTAAGAGTCAGGAAATATCAGATAGACACTACTATATGTAAAATAGATAACTAACAAGGACCTATTATATAGCACAGGGAACTCTACTCAACATCTTGTAACAACCTATATGGGAAAAGAACTGAAACTAGATACAGTTATAGATAAAACTGAATCACTGTGTGTGCACCTGGAACTAATGCAACATTGTAAATCATCTATACTTCAAATTTTTCAATTTTTAATAATATTTTAAACTGTAAATTTTAGGAGAAGGGGAAGGCTGGGCAAGAGAAGCATCAGGCACGGAAAAGCTCTGGCCCCACCCAAGCACCCCGCCAGGTGTCAAGGTGGATAAAACTGTAGTCCTGGCAGAAAGGCGCCTCAAAAGTGCACCAGGGAACAGAGTGATCAGTCATCTGGAAACCAGTTTGGAATGGCCTTGCAAAGACATATTCATTTCCCTGAGAATCTGCAGGCCCTCTCCTAAGCACACACCCTCAGGAAGCTTGCACCTGTTTCCAGGGAGATGTGTCACTTCAGAGTTTGTGATGTCAAAACCTGGGCAAACTCAGCATGTTCTCCATGAAGGCTTGGGGAGCATGCAGATCCCCCACAGTGTGTGGGAGGACACGGGTTCTCCATGGTGACATTGGGGCGGTAACACCACACATGACTGTGAGGACTACATCCAGCAGACTACTTTGTGGATGCTAAGGGACTCTGAATGCTAGGGATTAGTACTGCCAAACACCTCACAGTCCCTGTGGGACAAGATAGGTGCAAATAAATAAATAAGTCAGACAAAATTGGTACCTGCACCCACTTCTTTTGCATGGTAGTAGTTTGGGATATTTTTTTATAAATCGGATGCAAGCACAGTATGGCTTCTGGTGCATACTATTCTAAGATCATCGACTAGTACCGGTAAAAGGAACTTTTCTTTTTTCTTTCTTTCTTTCTTGCTGAGTTACCTCTTAATTATTATGTTAGCAGTCATTCTTGAGAAGCTGAAAGGCAATTAAAAACTGAAGCTGGGCAGGGAGAGAGGGGTAAGGGGGTCGTGGGAGGGACCCTGCCCCCTTCTCCTTTCCTGGCGGAGCCCTTCTGGGGGATCTGGAGGCTGAGCGAGAGCCTGATGAAAGTTAGTTAATGACAGTTTAGATGGTTGTGCAGTTATTTAAAGCCTTCTCTCCAGGGGACTTCAGGTCCCACACAGTCAGCTCTTGAGGGTCACAGCTTTAGATCTGAATTCTAGGGATTCCAGCCGACTATTACACGGGTTGCTTGGTAACGCAGTAGCTGGGAGTGGTGCCGTGAAAAGGGACAATCACACATGCGTTTCTAAATGTTTTGTTGAAGGATAATATCATATAGAAAAATACCCATCTTACAAGTGTGCAGCTTGACAAATTAACCCAAAGTGAATGCACGGTGAAACCTCTGCTCAGGATAAGAAATAGAACGTGGTCACCACCAGAGTCCCCCTCACACCTGCTCCCTCCAAGTTCCCAGAGAACTTCTGCCCTGGCTTCCAGCACCATGGGTTGGCTGTGTCTGGTTTTCACTTGGCACTAGTAAAATCATACAACTGAAACTCGTTGGAGTCTTGCTTCTTCCACTGGATGCCATGTTTGGGAGAGCCATCACGCTGTGTCCAAGCATCGTCCACAGTAGGTTAATCATCCAGAATGTTGATTCCACGATATATTCATTCATTCTACTGTCTATGGAGATCTGAAAAGTGAGAGTGTTAGTCGCTCGGTCTCATCCAACTGTTTTCAATGCCATGGACTGTAGCCCAACCAGGCTCCTCTGTTCATGAGACTTCCCAGGCAAGAATACTGGAGTGGGTTGCCATTTCCTCCTCCCAGGGGATATTCCCAACCCAGAAACTGAACCCAGGTCTCCTGCATTGCTGGCAGACTCTTCACCACTGAGCCACCAGGAAAGCCCATGGAGATCTGGGTTGCTCCCTATTCCTTGCTCTGTACATAGTGCCCCAGTGAACATTCTCATATGTGCCTTTCAGCACACATGCATACACGTTTCTTTTGGATGTCTACCATATCACAGGTGACACGTGTATCACACTTGTTAGGTGACGCCAGTTTTCCATAATGTTGAGTCACATCCATGAGAGCTCCAGCTGGCCTCATCCTCAGCAGCACTTGATGCTGGCGGTCCTCTTCTCTGGGGCCCTTCTGGAGAGCGTGTGGGTCTTGCACGACCCGTGGGCTGAGCATCTTTGCAGGAGCTGGTGATCTCTATGCATTCCCTGTTGGTGAGGAAACTGCTCCAGTGTTTTCTCATTTGCTCATAGAAATTCTTTGTGTATTCTGGACACAAACTCTTTGGTCCGTTGTATTTCAGATATTTTCTCACACTGACTACTGTGCCCTTCCACAAACAGGCATTCTTAATTTCAGTGTGATCCAGTTCTTCAACCTTTTCACTATGATTCATGCTCTCTGTGCCCTGTTTAGAAAACCTTGACTAAACACCCTGCTCATGAAAACATGCCCCATTATCTTCTGTAACGTTTATTGTTCTGATTTTCTTTTTAAAAACACTTAGTTTATTTATTTGAATGTGGCTGGGCCTCACTTGCAGCATGGGGGGTCTAGTTCCCTGACCAGGGATCAAACCTTCCCATTGGAAGCCTGCAGTCTTAGCCACTGGACCACCAAGGAGGT
The DNA here is from genome assembly GCA_007570785.1 of Antilocapra americana. Taxonomy (NCBI): domain Eukaryota; kingdom Metazoa; phylum Chordata; class Mammalia; order Artiodactyla; family Antilocapridae; genus Antilocapra; species Antilocapra americana. The sequence continues at coordinate 1,822,095 of ML664152.1, forward strand.
CCCCCAACTTTCCTTTTCAGAGCAGTAGTCAACCTGGAATTGTTTTTTCTGTTCAGTGTGAGGTAGGGGTCGGGATTCATCCTGCTGTTGCTGTTTGTATTTGGTATCCATTGACCCAGCACTGTTGCTGGGGAAGACTGTCCTTTGCCCTGCTGTTCTTCAGCACTGCCTCTGTCGTAAATCTCTAGAACCCGCATGAGCAAGACTCCGTTTCCAGAAGAGACTACCTCCCCCAGGCAATGTGCCTGTGCTCACACCAGCACTTACCGTCCTCAGCCCAGGGTACGCCGCAGTCTCAGTATCTGGTACAGTCATCTCCTGCTGTGTTTGTCTCCAGAATTCTCTCCTAAACGTGTTCCTTTACCCTTCCATAGAACTTCTTGGATTGGCTTTTCAATTTCCCCAAAAGTCCTGCCAGAATAATGATAATTGTAGTGAACCTATAGATCAGTTGGGTGAGAATGAAGGTTCTCATGGTATTGATGCCCTGCTATTGTTTATTCTAACATTCATTTAAGGATTCTTCAATTTCCCTCAATAATTCATTTACAGTCTTCTGTGTATATGGTTCACACATATATTGTTAGATTCATCCCTGGGTATTTGGTGCTTTGGATGATATTTACTTTTATTTTGTAACCACTGGTTACTGGTTGACAGAGAATGCAGATGATTTTTTGTGTGTTGACCTAGTATCCAGCCATCTTTCCAGATTCACTTAATAATTTTACTAAGAGTTATCTGTGGGTTCTGTTGGATTTTCTATGCACGTAATCATTTTGCCCATGAAGGCTGACTTTTAATTTCTCCCTTTCCAAACATCGTTCCTCACTGCCTTTTTCTTGGCTCGCTTCACTTCTGGTCTGACTACAAGTGTCCATAGCAATCGTCCTTATCTTGGTCCTGACCTCAGAGGGAAAACATTCCCTGTTTACAGTGAGTGTGATATTTGTTGTAGGAATGTCGTTTACATAGATGCCTTCTATCAGATTAAGGAAATTCCCTTCTATTCCTACTTTGCTACGAGTTTCTTTTCATGAAAGCATGTTGAGTTTTATTGAATGTTTTCTTCCTCACCTTTTGAGATGATAATATGATTTTTCTGATTTGTTCTATCAACATGAGGAACTAAACTGATTGAAGTTCAAATGTTAAATGAATCTTATATGTCTGGATTAAGCCCAATTTGGTTGCAATGTGTTATCTTTTTTGTATATTACTGGATTTCGTTCACTCATATATTGCATCTATACTTATGTGGGAAATAGGCTATACTTTCTCTTTCTTTATAATGTCCTGATCAGATTTTAGTATCAAAGTTTATATTAGACTTCATAAAATTAGTTAAGAAGTGTTCCTTTTTTGCTCTTCTCTGGAAGAGTTTAATATAAGACATGTGTAATTCTTTCTTAACCTTTGTCTAATTCAGAAGCCTTGGGGGAAAGCTTGCAGCTTACTTTGTGAGACAGTTTATAATTACAGATTCCATTTCTTTTCTGGCCATCAGACCATCAGGTTTCTATTTCTTCTCAATTGCGCAAAAGTCAGATTCTGGTCTTGCCAAACCCAATCTCTGCTGCCCTGAGGAGGATGGCTGGGTGGGAGAGGGCAGCCGAGCCCCTCACCTACCTCTGTTCCCTTTGGAAGAAATGCCAGCCTCACGGGCACCAAGAATTGAAAAGCGACTGAAATCTGTGTGTGAGTGATCCGAGGATGCCGCAGCAGAGGCACCATACCCACACACAGAATGACCCCTGCAGACCTTCCTCCCCTCTGCCTCCCTTGGAGAGCCCGCTCTCCCCGAACCCCAGACCTCACCACGCCCAGCAGCCTTGGCTTCTGTGGCTTTCTCTCAGGGAGTCTCTGCCCTGCCCCTTCATTATGATTGGTTAAAGCCCAGTCATAACGTCTCTTTACTCCCCATTTACTCCTGATCCTTGTGGAATCCAGCCAGCAGGTGTGGAGGGAAGAAGACAACTCACTGTTTCAATTGAAGAGCATGGTGAGATGAGTCAGCTGAGTTGTCCTCTGAGCATGGCCTCCACACTGGCCACCTTATAGTCTCTGGGGCCGCTCCTGCCTCCCACCACCAGCAGCAGAGCCCCCGGCCGGCCCAGGAACCTGATTCAGCAGCAACTGTGGGGGCACGAGTGTCACTGAGAAGCTGTTGTTTGCTGTCTCAGGCTTGTTGGCCCCTGACCCGTTGAGGACAGATGGGGACTCTGGGAAGTGACTTATGATGGCAGGACCCCCCAGAGTGCTGACACCCTGACCATTGCCCTAGGCCTGGTGCCACCTGTTCCCTGTGCCTCTGACGTGGCGTGCCCGGTGCTTCCAGGATTCCCGTGACATGCCAGCATCTGTCCAGGGCCCCCTCACCCTGTCCCTCTCCCCCAGCCTCAGTGATTTAAGGCAATGCCTGGGAAAGCTCGGGCCTCAGGCCTCCTGCCAGCCTTGCTGAGCCTTGCCCGCCTGTTAACTGCATCCTAACCCCCGACTCAGCTTGGCAGAGGGGGATGCCCTCGGAAGAAGGCAGCCTGGCCGGTGCAGGACAGGCCACCCTGCTGGTGGACAGGTCACTCCTTGGGCAGGCCACTGGCCTCTTTGGGCCTGTCCTCAGAGAGGTTGTCTTAAATGATGTATCATTGAAGTAAACAGCTGATATTAAAGTGTGTAAAACAAAATGTAAGCTAAACATAAATATTATACAAAGTTTACATCGTAGGTGGCACTAGTGGGCAAGAACCCTCCTGCCAACACAGGAAACACAAGATACGCCGGTTAGATCCCTGGGTCAGGAAGATCCCCTGGAGAAGGGCATGGCAACCCACCCCAGCATTCTTGCCTGGAGAATCCCATGGACAGGGGAGCTTGGTGGGCTACAGTCCATGGGGCCGCAGAGTCGGGCACGACTGAGAGACTGAGCATGCAGGTACATTCAGGTGTAACTCATTGTTTCTGCCTTTGGGGACAGGGGAGGTATGTAAAGAAACCCACCACCATGAGATGGGCATGGCTCTCAGAATTCTAAAGCACTGAGGGTCCTAATGGGAAAATATCACTACCTGTCCAGTGCCAGCCGCCACAGGGATTTGTGACTGCATAGCCAGCCAGCAATGCTGGCCTGTGACTGGTGCAGACTCCTGAGGCCCGTGTGGCCCTGAGGGGGCCGGGGCCTGCCGGGGGGAGGGTTCAGGGCGGCCGAGCTGGTGCCGCCCCCGAGCTGGTCCGCAGCCTCGTGGAAACGCAGGCCTGCATTCCATGGAGATGACAGCACTGCTGGCCGTGCAGACACGCTTGAGCTGCACACACGGATAAGCCCACCTATTTTTGCTTTCTAGAATTCCACTTCTATTTTTGGTGGAATAGAAAGGCTTTGACTATTTCCCAAAGTGGAAAAACACATTTTCTCCCTTGACTGTCTTACAGATCATGGTTGCCCTTAAGTGCATCCTTCCAGTCCAGATGGGCTCTGTGCCCTCCCGACCCCTGAGCAGGAGAAGACTGTGTACACCCTGCCTTCACTTTGTTTGCTTCAGGTTTTCACGCCTCGGTCTATAACATGTTTCCTGGTAGGTGGATTTGAATGAAGGTGTTAGCTGTGCCCACCGCTCCATAATTGAGGATTCCAAGCCTCAGGTCTCAGACCTGCCCCCTGGGAGGGAGGGAGGAGGGGGGACTGGGAGAGAGGCCTTCTTATCGCGTTGCCCTGAAGTTGTGTGTGGTGGGCGCTGGTGCTCTTGCTATGAACAGAACTGGGGAATTTCACTGGGTGTTTCAGGAGACCTTCAGCCCCCTCAGGGCTGGTGTGACGAGAACACACCCAGCTCGGCTCAGCCCCACTGGCCGTCAGCCTCCATCACAACCGGTTAATTGGCAGGAGGATTTCAGCTTCATTATTAGACATTTCTAGAAAGTAACAGAAACCTAACACATTCGTTCAAGTAGAAGTCTGCATTCCCCACCTCCTGCTGCCCTAAAAAGAGCCTGCAGTGGGTCTACCAGAAACATGAGCCCCCCACCCCAATGAAGGCTGGTGGGAAACGCGCCCTGGCTCACTGCACCAAGACACAATTCACCCGATTAAGGGCCTCAGGCTCATGGTGGGACAACCGGCAACAGAGTCCCAGTCACACGAGAGCAACCACCCCCCAGAAAGTCCCTTTCAAGTTAAGCCACCCTTCTTCTCTGACCCAATGCGGGTCTGGTTCTGGACTCTGTTCTGTCCCGCTGGTCTGAGCATTGTCATGGGTCTGGTTCTGGACTCTGTTCTGTCCCGCTGGTCTGAGCATTGTCACCTCCACCAGTCTCCATGCTGCCTGTAGCTCTGCCCTGAAGGAGCTGTGTCCACCCCTAGACCCTGCCAGGACTCCTGGTCCACTCGAGTCCACTGCATCTCCATCGCGCTTGTGGAATCAGCTGGCTCATCAATTTCTGCACAGAAGCCTGCTGGGGTTTGGTGAGGATGGGTGGATCAGTCAACCGGGGCAGAGAGGGCCTTCCTGCTGGGTCTTCCCTCCGTGGTCATGGTCACTTAGCCACTCTCCTTTCTCTGGGCAGCATTTTGGAATTTTCCAGGTAGAAGCCCCACATGTATTTTTTGTTGAATTGATTAGTAGGTGAAAGTGAAAGTTTAGTTGCTCAGTCCTGTCCAACTCTTTGTAGCCTACCAGGCTCCTCCGTCCACGGCATTTTCCAGGCAAGAGTATTGGACCAGATTGCCATTTCCTTCTGCAGAAGATCTTACGGACCCAGGAATCAAACCTGGGTATTCCACATTGTAGGCAAACGCTTTATTGTCTGAGCCACCAAGGAAGTCCTAAATAATTACTAGGTACTTCATGGTTTTTGCTGTTGCTCTAAATGGTACATTAAATCTAATTTTCCTGCTCTCTCTTGCTAGCATGTAGAAATACTACTGATTTACTGTGTTACATTGTATTCCTCGGCCTTGCTGTGTTGGCTAATTTCAGTCTTGTTTTGTAGGTTCTTTCAAATTGTCTATATCTACATGCAGACAGTGACTGCAGCCATGAAATTAAAAGATGCTTGCTTCTTGGAGGAAAACCTATGACAAACCTAGACAGTATATTAAAAAGCAGAGACATCACTTTGCCAACAAAGGTCCATCTAGTCAAAGCTATGCTTTTTCCAGTAGTCACGTACAGATGTGAGGGTTGGACCATAAAGAAGGCTGAGAGCCGAAGAACTGACGCTTTCAAACTGTGGTGCTGGGGGAGATTCTTGAGATTCTTGCTGGGCCTACAGCTGTACTGATGGGGGACATAGGAGTCTCAGGTTCCCAGAAACGCAAGAGAACACTTCATATTGTGTAAAGCTTGAGAGCCTGACAGGCTATGTAATTTTCAAGGCCCATTGGAAAATTTAAATAAAAAAATGTGTGTTTTAGTTGTTTTTAGTTCATTATTTTTTTGCTCTGCAATTTTTTTTATTCTCATACTTTTTAAGTTTTTCTTTGTGTCATCATTTTTTTTGTTTGTTTTTTGGGTCTTTTTGGCAATGCCATGCAACACGCTAGATCCTCGTTCCCCGACCAAGGATTGAACCCATGTCCCCTGCAGTGGAAACACAGTCCTGACCGCTGACCTGCCAAGGAAGTCTCTGTGTCCTCGCTAGAGAGAACCCACCCAGGTGAGAGTGGACCGCACCACATCATCATGTAGTACTCGTGTGGTTTCTTGCTTCACCCCATGTCCCCTCCACCAGAAGTCCATTGCTGGGTCTGGTGTGAAGAGTGGCTCTATTTTGAGGGGAAGGAGTATCTGCTGTAAAAAAGGAATGGTGGGAAAAACCACCGTATTGTTTCAGTTACCGCCTTCTCAATCCTCACTGCTTTCCCTCTGTTTCCTCAAAGGTGTGGGATGGGATTTGCAAGAGTGGAATGTGAACATGCGCTATGTCACCTGTGTGCAGAGGGCCCTCTGCTCTGCTCTCCATGTGCTGGAGATTCCTCTTGTCAGCTGGACATCCCTCCTTCCTAGCCCTCTCCTCCCCACCTCCCCCAACCCCAGTCCCGCCTCAGCCAATGGTAGCTCTGTTTGTCCACCCAAGCCTGAGAATCACATACCTGAGAATCACCCTGGATTCTTCTTTTCCTGAGCGCCCACATTCTATCAGCTATCGAGTCATAGTCATCCTACTTTCTTACAACTACTCAGACCCATGCCTTTTCACGCCCCCACCCTGCTGCTATTGCCTGAGTTCACTCTCTGCCCATCTTTCAGCTTTCCCCAGAATTTTCTCATGGGCTTGTTTTCCTTCCTTCCTCTCTGTCTCTTCTCTCTCCCACCTCCAACATGTTTTTCTAACTATTAAGTGTTTACCTTTTTCCTCTAATATTTTCTCCCTATATGTCTCCCTAGGAGATTGGATATAGAAAGGCTACTTTAAATTTATATATATATATATATATATGTATATATTTTAAGGATCTATTTGATACTTGCTTATTTGTTTTACATCACATGTGGCCTTGGAGATGAAGAGTGATGAGCAATGCTTAGGTTTTCCCTAAATCTCTCATCAGAAACTTGTGCTTGCCTCCTCTTATATGGAAGAAAACTGGACCTTGTGACTTCCAAAGATGGTCTCTGAGACTTTCCTTTCTTCTGGGAAGCTTAGCTGTATTTCTTTCTCTGTTTTCCCTTGTACCTTTTGATCCCCTTCACCCATTTCTCCCACAACCAGCCCCCCACCCCATCCAGGTGGATCTACTTTAATCTGTCTCCTAAAGGCTGTCCCATGGGACCCATTTATTTGAAGTCCACTTGGCGCTGCCCTGGTGGTCTGAGTGGGTAACGATCTGCTTGCCGATGCAGGGGTTAGATCCATGGTCCAGGAAGCACTCACACGCTGAGGGGCAACTGTGCTCCACAGCAAAAGAAGCCACTGCAGTGCGAACCCCAAGCACCGCAGCTAGAGAGGAGCCCTCACTTGCCATAACTAGAGAAAGCTCATGTGCAGGAGCAAAGACCCAGGACAGCCATAGTGATAATGATAATAAATAAATAAATCTTTTTAAGAAGAGTCCACTTTGCCCAGGGATGTGCGAGCCTCCTCAGCCACATGCTGACTTCCTGATGCATGTGGGCCTTTTCCCGGCTCCTCCTCTCTCCTGGGCCTGCTGTGTGTCCACATGTCTGACAGGGTGGCTGTGTGGGAGCGAAGCCTGGTCCCAGCCTGGCTCCTTTTATTCGGGGCTTTTCTGGTTCTCTTTACAGAGTCTTTCAGAGATGATTTCTTGTGACAAAGACTAATTTATGTGAAGTTTACAGCCTTCGATTGTGCTCAATTCCTTTTTTTTCTGTTAAAATCAAGGAGGATCCTTACTCTCTTTCCCCCTGCCTATCTACGCATGTAACCTGGCCGCTGCTCTGTTGATGGTCTGCATGGGCCTGCCTCCCCTGATGAGAACCGGGTATTTCTGGCCTCGGGGCTGGCAGTGAAGGTTTCATTTGTCATTGCTGTCTCTCTTCTAACTTTTGGGATTGTTTAACTCTTTACAATGTGCATACCTCCCTTCTGTAAAAGCAACCACATCAGTATTCTCAAAAAGAATTGTAAAAGGTCATTCAGATGACCTTGGATAGAAGAGGGGGAAGAGGGTGGCCATCTGCAAATTAGCGCTGGGTGCCTTGATCTTTCCTAAGACTGTCTCTCATTTACATCTCTGACAAGCACATGTTTCATGGGAAAACCACTTTCCTCTCAGGATTTCTGGGGTGGCCGTTGGCCCCGCTCTGCCGCCACTGCCTGCTGTCCTGCGTTTCCTGTCATTGTGAGGCAGCACCATCCTGGCCTTCCACGAGTAGAGGAAGCCAAATAGTGCAGGAAGGGAGATAAATGCCCACAACTTGGGCAGAAATAAATGCCCATCTCTGCCCCGCAGGTCAGCTTTAGGGTTTTGTCTCCTGCTTCACAACCAAGAAATGGGCTTTTGTTTTGCTCTTCTCATGGTAAATTTGAGATCCTGGTTATTCAAGGAGCCCCAGGGTGGAAGGATGACTCAAGTCCATGTTGGAGAGGGGATCCTACAGCAGACGGCTCAGCAGGTGGGAGCAGCAGTCCCAGCCTTGCTGTTTGCAGGGCGGGGTTCCCGTGCCAGGGGTGGCACCCAGCTCAGGACACTGGGCAGAGTGTCTACTGTGACTGTCCGCATCCCAGCAGTTCTAGTTCAGGAAAACCAGCAGAGCCTTTGGTTGACAGCATCCGGCTAAGGCAGACTGGGCACCACCATGAGGCAGATGTGCTGGGACAGTGGTCAGCAGCTGCTCCCGCTGCTGTCCCCTGCTCCACGCTCCCCATCAGCAGGTGTTGGGAGAGGCAAACAAACAGCAGAGCTCTCAGCGGCTCTGTTTCTGAGATGATGAGTGTTTCCACCCCAAAGGTTTGCAGAGATGGCTCAGGTCAGCCACCCTTGGGTCCCCACAGTTTCCGCTGCACTACTGCAGCCCAGGACATCGCGGGACCCCTGGTCCATCTCCTGTCTCTCAGGCGGCTGTTCTTCCTTGTCTGAGCCCATGAACCATTGTTGCATGTATTTTGTCTCTCTTGGATTCCTTTCTGTTCCAAGCAGAAGCCTAACTTGGTCCCTGTTTCTCTGTCATGGCAGGAATGAATTCTCTTACTTGAATTGTCTTACGTCCTTATTCCTCTTTAGCTTGTTGGTCCAACATTATTTCAAGTGTTTCTGGACGAGATTAACATCCTAGTCTGTGGACTAAGAGATCGCCCTCTGCCATGTGGGTGGGCCTCATCCAATCATACTGATCTCCCCCAAGCTAGAAAGACTTCTCTTGCCTAACGTCATTTTAAATAGGACATCGACCCCTTTCTGCCTGTGAACTAACCCATCAGCCCTTGTGAGTCCAGCCCACCCACAGATCCTGGATCTTGTCTGCCTCCCTGACGGTCATGTGAACCAGTCCTTGCAATAATGCTTTCTCTGTACACACATCCCACTGCCTGTCTCCCTGGGGAGCCCTGACCAGTGCAGTGTGCCCACAGCACTTTCGGAGGGAGGTATGGGTGGATTGCCTTGGACAAAGCTGGTCCCTGCCAGAGGGACTGCAGGCGAGTGAAGGGAGGAGAGGTCAGCCAGGGCTGGGGGGCAGGAGGGCGGCCAGCCAGGTGAGTGGGGCCGGAATCCGCTGGCATCCATGGCAGGCTCCCAGGGGTGCTGTCCCCTGTCCTGGCCACAGCCTGGCCATTGTCGCCCATCCTTCTTCCACAGACAGCATGGCAGTTACCTGGGACCTCGGGCCACTTGTGTCTCTGCCCAAAGCGGGCCTGCAAGACTGAAGGACTCACCTGTTTGTCCCCTGGCAGTGCGTGGACTCACTCCCTCCAGCCCAAGTGAGAGTTCAGGGGATCGTGTCCAGACAATCAATTGAGCTAAGTCTTAAGACCCACACCCCCAAGAGCTGCCCGTGTCCGCCTGGCTGATGAGCCTTGGCCATATTAAGCTTCTGGACACCAGCCTGTTTGGTTACATGGCTGATATTGCAGGCTTTCGGCAGCATCCAGGCTGTGGAGGCAAGCTGGCATCTGGAGGATGTTTCTCTGTTTAATGGATAGTCTCTGGGGACTCTGGTCTTCCCTCTAGGCTTGCCCTTCCAGGGACACTGTCTGCCAGTCACTTTCCTGCTGTGAGGTCTTCGGGGTCCCCAGGCAGCTGCAGCTCAGACCATCCTCTGTTAAGTAACCCACAACCCAGGTCCAAGTTGTTGCCCTTGGAGGACTGGAATTAACCCGTGATTGTATGTAATGAAATAATCACATAGCTACATAATGTTAAGGCTAAACTCCACAGCAGCATTTCTATTACTGTCCCACTTAGGGTGGATGGATTTACGTATCCAAGAGGCAAGTCTCTTCAAGGGTCCAAGAGCCAGGGATGGGGGTGAGCAGGCTCTGGTCCTATCTCGGCAGCCCTAGCATGTCTACCTGCCTCACGGGAAGAAAGTGTGGGGTCTCCCTAACATCTGCCAGCTCCTGAGAATCCCTCACATGTCTCATGGGGAAGAGAATTCACATTGCACCATACACCAGAAAAATGTCCAACATTTAAAGAGCTTAGTGTAAAAATCAAACACAGATACACACAGAGAATAACTTACACCCTCATTATAACAATTGAGGGTAAAGGCATAAGTCAAGCGGGAAGAAAAACTGATAGATTAAAAAAAAAGCCAGTAAAAACCCAAACAAAGTTTAAAGGCATATGACAAACTGGAAGAAATATTTGTGGCAAGTATAGCAAACAAGGGGTTAATGTCTTGCTATTTAAAGAACATAGATGCATCAATTTGCTGGCATGTCGAGTGCAGCACTTTAACAGCAACATCTTTTATGATTTGAAATAGCTCAGTTGGAATTCCACCACCTCCACTAGCTTTGCCAACAAAGGTCTGTCTAGTCAAAGCTATGGCTTTTCTGGTAGTCACGTATAGATGTGAGAGTTGGACCACAAAGAAGGTTGAGTACCCAAGAAATGATACTTTTGAACTGTGATGCCAGAGAAGACTCTTGAGAGTTGCTTGGACTACAAGGAGATCAAACCGTTTAATCCTAAAGGAAATCAACCCTGAATATTCACTGGAAGGACTGATGCTGAAACTGAAGCTCCAGTACTTTGGCCACCTGATGCAAAGAGCCAATTCCTTGGAAAAGACCCTAATGCTGTGAAAGATTGAGAGCAGGAGGAGAAGGGGACGACAGAGGATGAGATGGCTGGATGGCATCACAGTCTCAAATGGACATGAGTTTCAGCACTCAGGGAGATAGTGATAGACAGAGAAGCCTGGCATGCTGCAGTTCATGGGGTCGCAAAGAGTTGGACATGACAGTGACTGAACAACAAATGCATCCATTTAAAAAAGACAGACTAAGAAAGAACTGATGAAAAGGCAACAGGCAGTTAATAAGAGGAACGACAAGTGGTCAATTAAATGAAAATAGATCAACACCATAGATGAAACTGTAAATTAAAAGAAAAACAGTGCTTTCCTGATGGCTCAGGGCCAAAGAATCTGCCTGCCATTGCAGGAGACATGAGTTCCATCCCAGATCCAGGAAGATCCCACATGCCGACAAGCAACTAGGTCCATGTGCCACAACTACTGAGCCTGTGCTCTAGAGCCCAGGAGCCTCAACCACTGAGCCCACCTGTTGCAGCTACTGAAGCCCAAGTGCCCTAGAGCCCATGCTCCACAACGAGAGAAGCCACCACAGTGAGAAACCCACATGCCACGACCAGAGAGTAACCCCTGCTCTCCAAAACTAGAGAAAAGCCGACGCACCACCCAAGACCTCACACAGCCAAAAATAAATAAATAAAATTATATTAAAAAAAGAATAAAGATATACTATGTTTCAGTGATCTGATTAGCAAATATTAAAAAGAATGGGATTCCCAGGTGGCTGGGTGGTAAAGAATCCACCTGTACTGCAGGAGATGCAAGTTCAGTCCCTAGGTTGAAAAGATCCCCTAGAGAAGGAAATGACAGCTCACTCCAGCATTCTTGCCTAAAGAATCCCATGGACAGAGGAGCCTGGCGGGCTACAGTCCATGGAGTCACAAAGAGTCGAACATGACTTAGTAGCTAAAACAACAACAAAAAAAGACGTCATTCTTAGTGTGGAGGGGATGTGGAGGATGCTGGAATTTTGGTCACTTATTTCTGTGGGATACACTGATAACACCCACCAGAAACATGGACAGCTTCTTAGAATTAATCCTGAGATGGAATTAGAGACCTACCCCAAATATATGTCCAACAATATTTTCACAGCATTCTCATAATAGCTAAACTTGAAATAAATAGCTGGTCAACAATAAAGGCTCCAATTTTATTTATTTAAAGCAATGTCATTCTTGCCACTGTTACAATGACCCAGTAGATATTGATCTTGAAAATGCTAGCAGTATAGTTAGGACAGACCGTATACAGCATCCCCAGCCATCTATAGGACAGTGTGCATAGTTTTGTGTGTTCACAGAGATGTCAGTTGTTTGTGTGATGGAGCTGTGTCTCTTTCTTCCTTTTGTTTATAATTAACTCTATGTCTTTATGCAGTGATAGGCGTGGCTTATGGACTTTGCTGGTGGCTCAATGGTAAATAAAATTCACCTGCCAGTGCAAGAGACATGGGTTCAATCCCTGGGTCAGCAAGACCCTCTGGAGAAGGAAATGGCAATCCACTCCAGTATTCTTGCCTGGGAAATACCATGGGCAGGGGAGCCTATGGGTCAGAAAGATATGACTTAGCAATGAAATAACAACATGTATGGCTTAAACAGCAAAAGTGATCAATGTTTCCCGTTTTTCACATCCCAGGTCTCAGTTCTCTGGAAATGTGGTTTGGAACCTCCGGCCTCTGCAGTTTGCTGCCTTCTCAGAGCAGACCCCCTTCAGGGACAGGCCTGGCAAGCTCCCTGGGCTAGAGGAGCCTGCAGCTGAGTGAGGCTCCGCCCGATCAGATCCGACAGGAGTCTGGGCCAGTCATCAGCCCTTGTGCACGGACTCTGAACCCCCAGGACTGTGCTCAGACCCACTGGGACGGAATGTTCTGGAGCAGCAGTAGGTCAGAACAGGGGCTCTGGTAGACATGCAGCGTCCAGATCCCGGGATGGAGCTGACCGTGGCGAGTGGGCCAGAGCCTCCGAGAGGCAAAGCTAATCTGTCACTGCCGGTAAACAACCACAATGATGGGGTGCTGGGAACAAAACCTCGGTGTCTGGGAAGAGCGTTTCTAAACCAGTTCCAGTGACAGAACGGAAGCTAATATCCCGGGGGTGAGGGGCTGGTGAACAGAAGACAGGGATGCTAAATGGTGCTTCAGGATGGAGGCCGCGAGGAAACCTTACTGTTCACTGGATGTGCTGGGGTAGGCGGACCATGAGACAGGCCCCACAGTGTTCAGAGGTCCAGAGACAAGAGGAGTGTGTGGACTGCCCGAGCCAACAGTGGAGAGAGGTTCAAGCTGATGGGGTGGGCGGGGTGGGGATGGGGGTCTTAGCGGAGAGACGAAAGTCCCTCCTACGGGCTACTGAGTTCCTCCGTTCCCTAGGCCCCCAGGCTGCCCCCATCCCACCCGCTACAGGGAAGAGGCAGCTGGAAGTGCTGAGCCCATTCGGCTCAGCTGTCGGCTGGAGCTCAGCGGGAGCCCAATGGCCACAAGGAGACCAAGAGGTGAGCAGAGAGTGGGTCAGGCAGCGCCTGCATGCATGCATAGCCAACAGTTGACTGTTGGGCACTTGAGAAACCCCAGAGCTTTCTAGAGGGAAATGATTAAGACAAGTTTGAATGTGGCGATGACGGAGGTACGAATCCACACAGACACAGCAGGTCCCTTTAAATCTGCCACCAACAGCAAGAAACAAGCAGATTTCTAGATATATACTTGGCATTTATGAACTACTTTTTTTTCCTTTAAATGGGCAAATATAAGTAGTATATCTCACAGAGTCGGACACAACTTATTGACTAGAAAACAGCAATTGTTATTTTATGAGCATACAGAGAAACACCATGATTTTAGACTCACAAATTACCAAGTGTGTTTATTTTTGTGGTTCTTTTCAACCAAAATTAATGTAAATACCATAAAAACGTCAAAGTGAAAATGTGGTTTCTAAAAAGAACTTCTGTGGCAAACATCGCATTTCTTTGAATGGCTTTTAGTTTGTTTTAAACAAATATTCCTGTTTTTCTGCCAGTGTGTTTTCCTGGTTTTTCTTTTTTTTTTTTTTTTTTGATCCCTGGACAACTTTGCTCTGACCACACTTATTTTTCTAAATTCTTTTGTAATCGAACACTGTCTTTCCAGTTTGTACCAAAACTATGTTAGAGTTACCTCAACCAGCGAGTCTGAATGCTCAGCAGATGGGTTGCTGTCTGGCGTTCCCTGCAGAACTCGTCCAAATCCTGCCCAGATGGTCGTGATATTTCCTGAACACGGGCTGGATGGGGGCGCAGTGGGCGGATCATCTGTCTCCTAGCCGCCAGCATCTAGAGAGGAGGAGACGTTCAATGCAAGGAGGGGAAAGCAGCACTCTTACCTAAGTTGCTCTCAATTTGAAGGACATTCAGTGGAAAAGGATGATCAGAAGAAGATAAGTGTATCTTGGAAGCACAATAATTACTTTATTAATTGGTAACAATTTCCACTCAGTGTGTTTTTAATATGCAGAATCCAAAATAAAATTTAAAACTGCAGCTATCAAATATGGAATTTTCCTTGGGAGTTATTTCTTACCAAAGAAATATCTCATCTAGGGATGGAAACGTAAGGCTTGCTTTTTTTTTCACAGTAGAATACTTGGGGTCCACAACCAGGTTGAGAAAGCCACCTCATAGTTTTAGTGGCACAGAAGGCCAACTCTCCACTCTTAGGAATTTTTAGATGTTGAAATGTACTCTGCAGAAAAATTTTGAAAGTTAACCATCCAACCTCATGTTGGCCTAGGAAATATAATCATTAGTGAAAGGATAAAAACAACTCTAAAATCCTATTTTATCGAGCTCTTCTGATGACATAGTTATATAATCACAAAATGGAAATGTCTTTTTTGCTACTGATTCTGGCTGCCCTATCTTAACCACCACCGTTTCCGGATACAAAATAAAAAAGGTCAGCATGAAAGGAATGATGTGCACACTGGCAGCATTTCTTTCTGTCATCATGTTTTGTATAAAATAAACAACTTTTAAAAATTTATGCATTTATTTTGTATTTGGCTGTGCTGGATCTTTGCTGCTGCCTGCCGACTTTCTGCAGTTGTGGCGAGGGGGGTCCACGCTACAGTTGTAGTGCTCGGGTTTCTCACTGTGGTGGCTTCTCTTGTTGGGGAGCACAGGCTCCAGCGGCACACGGCCTCAGTAGCTGTGGCCTCTGGGCTCTAGAGCACAGGCTCAGTAGTTGTGGCAGGCTTAGCTGCTCCACAGCATGTGGGAACCTCCCAGACAGGGGTGGAAGCCATGTCTCCTGCACTGGCAGGCGGATTCTTTACCTCCCAGCCAGCAGGGAGGCCCTAAAATAAACACCTTGTATTTTGACAACCACTTTGGGTGTCTTTATTTTATTTTTACATTTTAAGTCATTAGCTTCTGTATTTGCTGCTAGTCTCTTATCTCTAGGCGACCTGGGCTGAGTGCCACCATGAGTGGAGGGCTGAGCAACGGTGGGGGTCCCTCGCTGCCCGCTCCTCATCCCCATCGCCTTGCTGAGTGCCAGCCTATCACTGTTCAGTACACCTGTGCCTCCGTCACTCGCTGTATCGGTGTTAAACACTGTCAGCCCTGGCGGTAAAGATACAGAAGTCAGCCCTCTTTTCCCTTCCCAGCTCCTTGCTCCGTGTCACTTCACACCATTGTTAGCAGTACAGTTTCACTGTAGTGGAAATTTATGATCTTACATTCTTACAAACTTGTCCTAGCCACATTTGGTAATGTTTTACAATTCGTTTCTCAGTTGGCTGCAGTTTACATTTTTGCTCATAGGAATAGCATCCCCAAGGCTTTGCACGCTGAAATGTGTTTATTAGTTGCCTCTCACTCATGACAATTTAGCTGGATATAAAATTGCATCCTTGCTGTCTTTCCCTGAGGGTGCTACTCTGCTATCTTCTGGTGTCAATTGTTTTGTGAAGAAGTTTGGGGGCAGACTGATTTTTTTCTCTTTTTAACTGACTTCATATTCTTATTGGGTTGCTGAGCAAGGATTTGTTTTTTAATTATTTGAAGTCCAGTAAATTTCCAGGAGTCTTTGTATTAACAATGCTGTGGAGTGTTCCCTTCTCTTGAGATCCAATGTGACTTTTTTAACCTATAAACTTAAGTCTTATTTTATTGTAAAGAGTATTCTTGAATTCTATGCCTAAATATTGGTTCTGTTCCACTGGTGGAAATTTCCTCCTCCAGGGCTCCAGTTGTGCATGTGTGGAATCTCTTTGACTGTCTTCCTTGTTGAGCATTTCCTCTTCAATTGCTTTTTTAAAGAGGATATTTTGTTATTGCAGATTTCAAACATGTCATACATTGTATAATACACTTCTGTGTATCCAGCACTTCAGTGGTCACTAGCATTCTCCCATTCCTGATAATCTATACTTCCACTTACTCCTTACCCTTCACTCAGTTACTATTACTGTTTTAGTCTTTTATTTACTTTTAGATTCATCAAAAGGCACAAATCTTGTTATAGTCATTCAGTTGCTAAGTTATATCAGATTCTTTGCAATCCCATGGACTGCAGCATGCCAGGCTTCTCCATATCTCTCAGAGTTTGCTCAAATTCACGTCCATTGAGTTGGTGATGCTATCTAACCATCTCTTCCTCTGCCACCATCTTCTCCTTTTGCTCTGAATCTTTCCCAGCATCAGGGTCTTTCCCAGTGAGTCAGCTCTTCACATCAGCTGGCCAAAGTATTCAAACTTCAGCTTCAGCAACAGTCCTTCCAAATCTTAGCTGTACAGTTTTTAAATGACATTTTTAGAGCAGTTTTAGTTTCATAGCAAAACTGAGTAAAAAATACTGGTAGTTCATGTATTGCCTGCCCCCACACATGCACTGCCTCCAGCATCATCATCTCCCACCAGACAGTACATTTGTTATTGTTGATGACCCTACATTGACACATCATTGCCCAAAGTCCATAGTTTACATGAGGGTTTGCTCTTGGTGTTGTGCATTCTATTGGTTTTAACAAATGTATAATGACATGTAGCTACTACTATCATATCATACAGAGTAGTTTCTCTGCCCCCAGATTCTCTGTGCTCAACCTGCTCATCCCTCCCCCGCAAGCCCTGGCAACCACAGATGTTTTTACTGTCTTCATAGTTTTACCCTTTCTAGATTGTTGTATGGTTAGAATTATACACTATGTAGCCTTCTCAGATTGGCTTCTTTTACTTAGTAATAATATGCAGTGAGGGTTCCCTTGTGCCTTTTCAGGGTTTGCTAGCTCATTTCTTTTCAGTGCTGAATAATATTCCATTGTCTGAATGGACCACATTTTATTTATCCATTTATTTACTGAAGGACATCTTGGTGCTTCCAAACTTTGACAGTTGTGACTAAAGCTGCTATAAACATCCACATGCAGGTTGTTGTATGGACAGAAGTTTTAAAATTCTTTGTTTAAATACCAAGGAGCTTGACTGCTAGATTGTATGGTAAGAGTCTATTCAGTTTCATGAGAAACCAAGCTGCCTTCCAAAGTGGCTATACATCCTGCATCCCCAGCAGCAGTGACTGAGAGTTCCTATTGCTCCACATCCTCAACAACATTTGGTGGTGTCTGTGTTCTGGATTTGGTCATTCTGATAAATGTATAAGGCTATCTTGTTGTTTTCATTTGCATTTCCCTGATGACATCGGATATGAGGCATCTTTAAATACATTTGTTTATTATATGTATATCTTATTTGGTGGGGTGTCGATTAAGGTCTTTGGCCTATTTTTAATCAGGTTGTTCATTTTTTTATTTTCAAATTTTAAGTATTCTTTGCATATTGTGGGTAGCAGTCCTTTATTTGATGTGTTTTACAAATATTTTCTTCCAGTCTTTGGATTGTCTTTTTATTCTCTTGACAGTGTCTTTTGAAGAAGAGAAACTTTAATTTTCTTTCTTTTGTGGATCATGTCTTTGGTGTCATATCTGAAAAGTCGTTGACACACCCAAGGCTTTTCTCCCACCCTATCTTCTAGGAGTTGTATAGTTTCATATTTTACACCTAGGTCTGTGATCCACTGTGAGTCAGTTTTTGTGAAGAGTGTGAGGTCTGTGTCTAGACTGATTTTTTCCATGATATCCAATTGTTCTAGCACCATTTCAGTTGCTAAGTCATGTCTGACTCTTTCCTCACCACTCTGCTGTCTTCTCAGAGTCCATTTCACGCACTGCAGCACACCAGGCTTCCCTGTCATTTTGTCAAATCCTTTTTTGCATCTGTTGACATAATCATGTGATTTTGCTTCCTTACCCTGTTGGTGTGGAAGATTACATTAGTTGATTTTAGAACACTGACCTGGAAGCTCTGGATCACCACCCAGCACCATCACAGGCTTGCCTTCATGTACTACTCAGCATTTACAATTGTCACCTACAAAGGACAAGAGGATGGTCTGATTAGGAGCCATGGCTGGAAGCAGAACATGTTACAGCTCATTCTTTTCTTCACAAGGAGATCACAACAGAAATATTTTAAAATATTAAGACAAAACCAGCAGGGGAGAAACTCACCATAGCCTGAAATTTCAGAGAAGAATCATATTGCCTGATCAAATTTTTATAACTCCACACTAAAATTTATTCAGATGCAAATAAGCAGTTCACATTTTATTTTTATGATGAAATAGTTTACTGATTTATACTTAGACTGACAAATAAATCATCTTTATGCAAATAATGGGAAAGGCCTTCCTGTAGCTGTCTTGTGGGCATGAGCATGGGCTCTGTCCTGTCCACTCAGGGTGTGGTCTTCCTGGGGCGGCCACGAGGGGAATGATGATGACCTGGCCTTGTGGCCTTGGGTGCTCTGTTGAAATGGATAGATTTTGTCCTGTTATTTTCCACTTTCCTTTGCCTGATTGCTAAATTCACTAAAAAAAGAAAAAAGTTCGAAGTTGACTGTTTCCACTAGCAGCGTCACCATGTTTACCCCAAGTCCTGGATCTGCAGGTCATGTCCTGGCCTCTGCCTGCCCCTAGCCTCACTGACTCTGGGCCGCGCGAATCTGCCACCATGGGCAGCGTCCCACCTCTCTTCCGTCCTCTGCGAGTTTCACCTCCTCTCTAAGCAAAGAGACAACCTCTCCTTCGGACAATCACAGCTTGGCTTTGTGTCTGGAGATGCAGAGAAGTCTGGGCTTGGCTTCGTGTTGACAGGGAGTCTGGAGAGAAGGGGCAGTCCTTGAGGAACTCTCAGGTAGCGCTATCTGTCTCTGGCCTCTCCTCAGACGGGGTGGGCTCTGTGCTCCTGGCAAGACCCGGTCCCTGGAGTCTTAGCCAGGTTGAGAGAGAGGGGCATTTAAGTAGGCGATTTTACATCAGCTGCTCAGGCAGTATAGTTGCACCAACACGGTGCCTCCCGGATGCTTACAGAGTGATGAAGCGTGGAAAGCCCATGAGCCACTGATGGTTTTCTTTAGGCCAGAATGAAGCCTGTGAATGCAGCAATGTGTCTAAACGGTGATGAGACACCTCGCCCTATCGGGCTTCTGGTTAAATGGCTCAGATGGGGCTTCTGGGGTTGGCAGGATGGGGGCTGAGAGGAGGAGATGGTACAGAGGGAAAAGCACAGCCAAATGGCTTGTGAACTAGGTGTTCTAGGGATTTACTTCCCTGGTGGTCCAGAAGTGGAGCCTCGCCACCATCAATGCAGAAGGCGAGGGTTCGATTCCTGGCTGGGGAACTAGATCCCACACACCATGTGGTACAGCTGAAGGATTTTTTTAAAAAAGAGCAAGGTGTCCTGGCTAACCCAGCTCCAACAGTGTGTTAAACACAGCACACACGCAGCAGGTGTGCTCCTTCTTGAACACCCAGTTTCTCCTCTGATTCTTAAAAGCGGGGGCATTCCTACTTGCTTTGCCATGTCACGTGTATTGTGTAGGCCCACCGAAATGATTTCTCTCACATTTTTATATATACATACAGTGCTGAACAAATGTATGATCAATTTATGATGATTATTATTTCATGTAGTCACCATGTTTATTATGAAATGTCAACCATTGAAAAAATGATGATTTGTGTTTAAAAGAAAATAGACTCAACACCTACTTTGTGTGTTAATGTAGAGAAAAGGATGTTGCTGCTATTGTCACCTGTATTCTACGTTTTAGGATTTGAAAACGTGTTTCTGTTCATGCCCTAGTGACCTGGGGAAATAAACAGATGGGGTTGCCCACCAGCCCTCCTGGCCTTGGCCACCCCCCATGCCCGGGTAACAAGTTGTCCCCAAGACAGTCCCTCGGGGCTGCTAGAGACAGGGGCCAGCATCCTGGAAGGGCGGAGGCCTGGCTGAATTCTCCTCATTTCTCCTCCCTGAAGTGGATTTTGAGAAAAAGGCAAGAGAAGGGTATGAAGGTGAAGGTGGAGCTCCCGGGTCATTCCCCCACCACCACGGGGGACCCTCCACACCACTTGGAAGGAGACCAAGCAGTTCCCCTTCCCCCACCCCAAGCCTCCAGGCACAAACAGCTCTGAACTTGGTGAGGTTCCCCACTCACTGAGGCCAAGTGACTTTTCACTTATAATTTTGTTAGTTTTCCTTTTTCTTCCCAGAATCACCCAGTGATGGGGGGACTCTCAGCAGCCAGACAAAGCAAACATTTCAGCTCTTGAGTCTCAGCTGTGTTGCATTTATCTGTGGGCAACGTAGCAAAACTCTTGAAGATGCCTTTAAAGTGGCAAGGAAAGAATTCATCACCGTATGTAAATTGTAAAACGAATGAAAGTAATTTAGTTAAACTGTAAAACGTGAATTTAGACAGAAAACTTCAGGCTGAAAGTAAACATTTGTAGAGCCTTAAAATAACAGGCACTGTGGTGAGGCTGATCCACCTTAATCACCACTTCCACGTCCATAAATAGAGAGGCTTCTGTTCTGGGTGCAAGGCATGAAGGCCCAGCTCCTGCTCCCTGTGGTTTTCACATAAAAACAGAAGTCAGAGAACCCTCCTCCAGGCTCCACCAATGGCCACTGGAGCCAAGTGCATTGGCCAACATGAGTCCCCGTGCGGGCCATGCACCCAGAGGTCCTCACATTTAATGGTGGGCTTCCCTGGTGACTCAGATGGTAAAGAAGTTGCCTGCAATGAGGGAAACCTGGGTTCAGTTCCTGGGTTAGGAAGATCCCTTGGAGAAGGACATGGCAACCCACTCCAGTATTCTTGCCTGGAGAACCCCATGGACAGGGGAGCCTGGTGGGCTACAGTCCATGGGGTCAAAAAGAGTCAGACATGACCGAATGACTAAACACAGTACGTTTAATGGCAGAGATTTTTTTCCCCAGTAAAATCTTATCCCATTATATAAATCAGATAGAAAAGAGCTTCTTGGGCCAACTGCCCCCACCACCAGCAGGCCCCTGGTTCGTCTGTCCCCTCTGGATCCCAGAGCAGCCCCAGCATCCTGGCATCTTGGGATGCAGCCACAGCTACCTCCTGGTGAAGTCTGAGGGCCCCCAGCTCTCCTGTGAACCAACGGTGTATTTCAGACAATATTCCTAAACCTCTACTTGTCAATGAAATGCCAGTGCAATTCCAATTCATTTGGTTCTACCCATTTATTTTTTTCAAATCATAAGCATAAGCCAAATGGAAATTTAAAAAATGATAAAAGTGATGGTAAATACTCAAACCATGAAATCAAACTATAGGAAAGCCTTCTGGCTCCTTCTGTATCCCTGCTGCCCTTTCCAGGAGGGAAGCATGGGCTGCCTCTGCTCCTTCCTCCTCCAGGCGTGGCCAATTCACCCAAGAGCTTTACACTCGAGTTCTTTAAACAACAATAACAATACCATTTTAGTATAGATAATACATTTACAGAGTTCGAAATAAAGGAGAATGGGCAGTGCCAGGATTGGAATCCCATGGTCTTCCAGGAATGGCACAGGTTGATCACTCTGCTCATGGTCTTGATAGGTTTCACCTGAACCATAAACCAGGACATCCGAGCGGCCCTTGGACAGAAAGAGCATCCCCTGCTGTGTCTGTGGTGCATCTATAGGAAAACTCCTGGATGAGGACACGTGAGTCCACAGGTCTGTGGGCAGAATGACAGTGGTGTGACAGGCCCCCTCTCAAGGCTGCAGCCCAGTACCAGCAAACAGGGGCCCTGTCCAGTCTAGTCTGTCAAGTGGGGCCCAGGCAGAGCCAAGGGCACTTTCTTATGGACTTAGAACTCTCACTTTCTATGTGTGCCGACTCTCAGACATTTTCTTTCTCACTTTTTGTATTGTTAGTCTCTTTCTCCTTGACTCCTAGGAGCTCTTTGTATGTTACAGCCCTTGAGACAAAGTGCACAGCCCACTGTGCCTTTTGACTTTGGTTGCAACAGCTCAGGTCATGTAGAAATTGTTTCATTTTTAAGTAGTCAACTCCATCAGCTGTTTACAATTTCTGGGCTTTGTGTCACAGTTTACAAAGCCTTTTCCTTTCTGAAGTTTTAAAGGATGCTTCCATTAAAAGCAACTTTTAAGATTTTGTTTTTCAATTATTAGTCAAGCCAACTGGAGTGTATCCTGCTGGACAGGGTAATGTATAAACGTCACTAACTTTGCTTTTAGGTAGAACCTGGTGTCCCCAGCCTCCTACTAATTTTCCCATGGATGTGGGTTTCAGTCTCAGTATAGACCACTCCCCCGTGTGCATGGGCCCATCCTGGGCTACAGCTGTGCTGGTGTTTCATGGTAGGTACAGCGTCCAGGCCAGGAGGGTGGACAGGCAGAGGTGCAGACGGCCTCTCCTCCTCTTTCTCCTGAGAGGCTTTGAGTGTGAACCCTCTGATCCCAGAGTCTCCTGCAGGGGAACGTGGCTGGGGTGGGGTCTGACACAGACCCAGAAGGAATGAAGGACAGAGCACGTGTCACATTTATCTTAGACCCTGTTCAGAGCCTCACCTACCCAGCCACCTCCCACAGCAGTGCTTCACTCCCTGGACCAAAAATGATACTTAACCTCCAGCCTTGCTCATCAGCATAGAGAAAGGATTTACCACTTAATTATGAAATACTTTACCATCAGGCCAAATGTCCTGGCGTTCTGTTTCCCAAGTCAGACAGAGGCCTTGCTCCAGCCTTCTGCCAGCCGTGGCCTGGAGCTGTGCACTCCCTTGGCACCATGGTTGAATGTGCCAAGAAGGAACGGGGTCCTGTGGTTGAGCAGGGCCACCAGGGCGGGTGGGCAGGTGGAAGCCATCAGCCCGCACACCCTCTGCTGTCCTCACTCCCCCCATCAGCTTCTCGTACAGCCGAACCTCTGCTCTCTCCGCACATTGCTTTTGTCCTGGAGTCCCTAACTGCCTTCCTTCTTGATGATGGAGACATGTGTCTTCACCACAGCTCATCTGCTGCTTGACGATTCTGCTGCTGGAAGGATTCCACCGGGGTCTCTGACCCTGCCTGACTTGGACGGTGCCATCTGGACCTGGGCCACATCCTCGCTGTTCTCTCTGCGTTCTTGGGTGAGGAGAGGTGGGAGGGGGCACTTTTCCTCAGTCCCATGTCTTCCTCTTCCTTCCAAGCCTTGTCTCAGGGCAGATGGAAAGCGCGTGTTCTGAGCTCCTGCAGGTCCGAATGTGGCTTGGCTTCTCCATCAGCCTTGATGTACTACTTGGCTGGGTATAGAATTCCAGATTCCAAATCATCGTTGATCAGAAGAGCCAGGGCCCTACATGGAAATCTAATACCCATGACGCTGAATTCATGTGCGGGGAGCTCTGTCTTCCTCTGGCTGCGTTTGTAGAAACTTCTCTCTACACGGGTGTTCCCAAATCTCAGCAGGTGCATCAGGGCTGATGTTCTGTCCTTCCCCCAACCAGGATACTGTGGACTTTCAGTCTGATTGACTTTCTTCAACTCTGGGAACTTTTCTTCTATTAATTCTTCTAATGCTTCCTCCCCCAGTTTTCTGCTTTCTCATTCTGAACATCCTATCAGGTGTTTTTTGGAGCACCTGGATTAAACTGCCATACTTAATTTGTCCCAAATTCATACACATCTTTGTCTACATTCTCTGCCTTTTAGAAACTCTCCTCCTTTCTCTTCCAACCCTCCACTGAATTTTTATTTTGGAAATTACATTTCAAATTTCAAGAACTCTGGCTTATTCTCCAGCTGTTTCTTTTTTTGTTTTCTTCAGAGAATCTTGTTCTTGCTGTGGGTGTGGTGTCACCATGAGCCCGTTCCAACAGTAACTATGGTTTCCAAAGGTTTCTTCCAGCTCCGAAACATTAAGTATCTGTGAGAACCTGGGCCGCATTCCCACCGTGGCGTCTGAGGGGTAATTTGGAACCCTTGAGAAGACAGAGCTTGTTTAACTCTGGCTCTGCCTGTGAGTAGCCTCAGGGACTCTCTGCACCCACACTCCAGGTGTCAGCGCTCAGTTGCTCAGTCAAGTCCGTATCTGTGGGCGCATGGACTGTAAGCCATCCAGATTCCTCTGTCCATTGGATTTCCCAGGCAAGAATACTAGAGTGGATAGCCATACCCTTCTCCAGGGGATCTTCCTGACCGACCCAAGGATTGAGCCATAGTTTCTTGCGTCTCCTGCTGCAATGGAAAATGGGATCTTTACCACTAACATCACTGGGTGTCAGTTTATCCCCTAAACCCCAAGGGGCTAAAATAGGTGGCTCTTTTACAATTTCATTCCAAAGATGTGTACTGAGACCTTTTGTGCCCACCTCTGTGCTGACACCTCACAGAGAAAGGCTGGGAGCTGATGTCCAGGGCTGTTGGGGGAGGGCTGTTGTCAGGGGCAGTTGCTAGAGGTGCTGGTCAAGGAGCCGAGCCCTCCAAGGTCAGTCCATGTCTCCTGTCTGGGGGTGCTGGTCGAGGAGCCGAGCTGCCCAGGTCAGTCTATGTCTCCTTTCTAGGGGTGCTGGTCGAGGAGCCGAGCCCTCCAGGTCTGTCCATGTCTCCTCTCTGGGTCGTTTCTTCCCCATGATCCTGTCTCAGTTGCGGGCCACTCCAGCCATCCTGTAACTCAGGCCCAATTCCTTGGGGTCCTTCTCGGCCCCTCTCTTCCTCTCAAACTGCATCTAATCTCACAAAACCTTTCCACCTCTACCTTCAGAGCACCCCAGGACCCATGTCCCTCATGGCCATCCTGGGTGGGGTCGTTTCCCTCCTGTGCCCCTGTGATGCCCCCACACCCTGCCTCTCCTGGGCCTGTGCTCCTCTCAGCAGGAGACGTGGCGCCCATGACCTCCCCTCTGTGACTATTAGACCTCCATCCCTCTGTCCCCAGGGGCTGCCCTGCAGTGATCCCCTGACCAGATGTGCCCACCTGGAAGGGGGCCCAGGACGGGTTTTTATGTGGACGAAGTGTAGAGTTATACTTGATGTAAGGAAGGGGCAATCGTGAGCATTCATTCTGCTAAAACTTTTTTTTTTTAAATTTTCTTTACTTTATTGTGTTGGTTTTGCCATACATTGACATGAAACCGCCATGGGTTTACATATGCTCCCCCTCCAGAACCCCCCTCCCACCTCCCTCCCAATTCCCTCCCCCTGGGGACATCTCGGTGCACCAGCCCAGAGCATCAATCCTGGGCTGGCGATTGATTTCACATATGATAATTAACATGTTTCAAGCCATTCTCCCATATCATCCCACCCTTGCCCTCTTCCACAGAGTCCACGAGTCTGTTCTATACATCTGCGTTCCTTTTTCTGTCTCTCATGCAGGGTTCTCATTACCGTCTTTCTAAATTCCATATATATGCATTAGTATACTGTATTGTTGTTTTTCCTTCTGGCTTACTTCACTCTGGATAATGGGCTCCAGTTCCGTCCACCTGAGTAGAACTGCTTCAAATGAATTTTTTTTAATGCTGAGTAATATTCCATTGTGTATATGTACCACAGCTTTCTTATCCATTCATCAGTTGATGGGCATCTAGGTTGCTTCCATGTCCTGGCTATTGTAAACAATGCAGCGATGAACATTGGGGTACACGTGTCTCTTTCAATTCTGGTTTCCTCGGTGTGTATGCCCAGCAGTGGGATAACTTTTGAAAAGGAACAGTGGAAGGTAAGCCAAACACCATGAGTAAATGCTTGCCTGATGGGTGAGGAAGGAGAGGGTGGAGGTGAGGTTTCTAGAATGTGCTTGGTCACAGAGTTTTGACTGGGGGACAGTATGCTTGTCTTTTATAACTTTTTGAAGAAATTAAAAGCAAAAACCAATCCCTAAAAAAAATTTTTTTAAGCTGGAAATGAATTTGTGGTTAGTAAATGACTTCAAAATGTATGACTTCAAGAGACTTTTAAAGCTTATTTATTTTTAATTGAAAGATAATTGCTTTATAGTATTGCATGGGTTTCTACCTTATTTCAAGAGATTTTAAAATGCAGTGCTCTTCCCCGGCAGGACATATTCTCGGGACTTACAGAATCACACAGAAGTCTTAACTCTTATGGCTGGCAGTGTTATCAGTGCTGTTTTCTTGAAATTATTTAGATAGACTGTAGGAATAAGCAAACAAAGAAGTAAGTTACTGTTGGTAACAGCCAGAACTTTTTTTTAAATTTATTTATTTTTATTAGTTTTGCCAAACATGATATAAAAATATGGAACGCTTCACGAATTTGCGTGTCATCCTTGCGCAGGGGCCACGCTAATCTTCTCTGTATCGTTCCAATTTTTAGTATATGTGCTGCCGAAGCGAGCACAGCCAGAACTTTTTTATACAAGACAAGGGAGATTTTCAGAGATCCCGTGTAAAGTCAATAGAGTGAAGTAAAAGCTTGTTAATAATAAATTTGAACAAATAGTAAAGGCTCCTGTTTCTCTCCTCTTAGAAACATGTGTATTTCCTAAATCCGTTGGCTGGAGAAGCTTGGGAAACGGCACTGTGGCAGCAACGAGTGTGTGTGAGCTCAGTCTCTAAGTCGTGTCTGGCTTTGCGTGACCCCGCGGCCCCCATGGGCGGCCCCATGGGATTTCCCAGGCAAGAATACTGGAGTGGGCTGCCATTCCCCCCTCCGGGGATCTTCCTGACCCAGGGATCCAACCCACATTTCCTGCATCGCAGGTGGATTCTTTACCACTGAGCCCCCAGGGAAGGCCAGCAATGAGCACACCTGACACCAAACGGTGGTCTCTGTGACCATTCCTCACTCTGAGAAGCCAGAACTTGGATAAATGGCCATCTCAGGTCTGGACACGAAGGCACAGAATGAGCCTGGGGAGAGGGGAAGGACTTGAGCATGTGCCGCAGAGGGGCGTTCGGCCCCCGACAGGCGGATGGGCTGCGAGCAGACCAAGCTCATCCCACCGTGCTCCTGGGAAGGGAGGGGCTGTGTCCTAGACCCTTCAGGAGCAAGGCTGGCAACAAGGATACACAGAAATGCTGTTTTCAAACTCACTTCAGACATTTAAAAATCAGCTTTCAAAATTATGAAAAGTGATGGAAAATGTGAGAAACCCAGAGAAGTAGGAAGAAGACGGGGAGCCTCCCAAACCCAAACCTAGTCTCACTCCCAAAGCCCCAACTGGCTCTCAGAGCTCCACGGGAATGAGGTAGGCCACTGACTCTGGGCCCCAAGGGCAGAATCCCCTGCCAACTGGCCCACAACCTGCAAGTGTGAGAAAGCAGGTCTAAGGCCTCCAGGCCACCCCGTCCTGGGGCATTGGCCCCGCTGCCCCTGCCTCTGCCTCAGCTGCTGAAGACTCTGGCGAATCCCTCAAACACTTTGCAGTGTGGTCAGAGCCCAGGTGGCCGTGGCCTGCCCTACGGAGCTGTCAGGGGCTCAGCGCACATTCAGTTTACTGGCATCTGTGGGTCTCTGCCACACGTGGGGACTCAGGGATGAGTGTGTGACCTCCCAGCAGGGCTCTGGTCATGGAGAAGCTGTGGTCTCTGCAGGCCAGGAAGCCCATGCTACCCGCCACCCCACTCCCACCCCCTGGCGACCTGTGCCTGCCCCCTTGCTCTCCTGGGCTCAGTCTGGTTGGCTGCTCCCGGGGAGCCCCATGGGACACACATTCCACTTCCTGTTGGAAAAGCCTTTGCCTTCCATTTTAAAAATCCCTGCAAAATGGAAAAAATGAAGCTGAGAGGCAAGCACTCAGAGACTCAGGGACTCAATTCAGGACATGAAGGAGATGCACTGGGTCCAACTTCACAGGGCACTGCCCCTCCCCCACCACGAGGCGCTGAGGGGGAAGACTGGACGCCTCCAGCCCTTTTTGTCTAGGGGAACCAGAGAATCCCCATGCGGGCCCTGTCACGTCCAGCTGTCCAGCCTGGCCTGAGGGGCAGTGTCGGGGAGCATCATCTGCACCACTCAACCTCACTGGGCAGTTCCTGTCCAAGGGGGCTGGGGGCCGGCATCTGTGAGCTCACTCAGGACAGTCCCTGAAATGAAACTCAAACATGGGGCTCCATATCCAGGCCAGGTCGCCCCCACATGCTCTGCTCCCAGTGGCAGAGGAGGAGGTGTGGATCCTGAGGCTGGAGTGAATGGAGACTGCCTGGGCCCCTCTGATGGAGGTTGGGGAGCAGCTGAGGGCAGGGGTCTGTATGTGACTCCAGAACACCCCGGTCCCAGCTTAGGGGCCGTCCAGTACAGTAGGACCCCCGGCACTGCTACAGAAGCCCCCACCCAGGGTTATAGCTCCAGGGCTGCCAGGAGCCCATGGGCTGTGTACTCAGCTGACAGCACAAGTGAGGCGGTTTCCTGGGTCTACAACCCATGGGGTGGGGGTGGGGGGTCGTGACTCAGAGAGGCCTCTCCTAGGGAAATCTGTCCCCTGGATTGGGAACCCACTCCTGCACCTCCTGGACAACAGGTTTGCTTTCTGATTTGCCAGTTGTTCCCGGCTGATGGTGTGCATTCAGCACACATGGGATGGGGGAACCTTGGGCAGAGGCCTCCCCAAAAACAGGGCACACACAGCCTGCTGTCTCCAATGTGGAGCCAAGACCCTCCCTTTCTGACGGAAAAATTCCAGGATTGGCGTGGGTTAGGGGACATAGTTCTCATCCTAAAGTTGGCCCATCTTAAACAACCCAAATAATATCAAGTGTCGCATTCCTGAAGCTAAAAATAAAAGTGCAACCCAACATTTCCTAAGACACAAATGTCCTGGCCAAGAACTTTTCGTGGCTGCAAATCCCACTGCAAAGCAAGGCTCAGACAGGAAAATAAATCACCGTGCTCCCAAACAGACGTTCGGGAAGAGCCCTCTGCCGCCACGACGACCGCCCATCAACCCTACCTCTCCCCCGCACACACATTTCCTACAGCAAAGGGAGCCCTCTCTGGCTTGGGCCTCAGACGGCAGGTCCGAGTTCCCCTCACCCTGAGCCCTGGAACATGCATGTCCCCACATACAGGGGGATGGCCTCTGCAAACCTCATGGTAGAAGCATGAAGAAGAGCTGGGGCTCTGTGTTCACAGCAGGGATGTGAGCCCAGCCTGCAGTTCCATACCCTGCACTCTCTCACCAGCTCTTATTGAACTCACCTGAAGAGTGCATTCCTGACCGTTCAGTGGTTAGAACTCCAAGTTTCCACTGCACGGCCCTGGGTTCCTTCCTTGGTAAGGTAAGCCTCCAGTCCTTTATATCTGGGGGAACGAGAGTATCACCATACAGGCCCTGTCATGTCCAGCTGTCCAGCCTGGCCTGAGTGGCGGTATTGGGGGACATCATCTTCACTATCTCAACCTCACTGGGCAGTTCCCATCTCAGGGGGCTGGGGGCTGGCATGTGGGAGCTCACTCAGGACAGTCACTAAAATGACTGTCCTAGGGTGCAAGCTGAGCACTGTCCCTGTCGGGAACAGGAAGTGCCTACCCATAGGAGAAATGACTCAGGGTTTCTAGAATACATACACAGCCCTGAGTGATAGAGGGAGGATGACCACCCCATCTCGCTCATAGGGGGGCAGAGGAGGCCCCCAGGGTTACCGACCAGTTAGGCATCCCCAGGGGAAGTCACCTCGAGGGGCCAGGCTCCACCCTGACCACGAGGCTCAGACACAGAATCTCCTGGGAAGATCCTGCCCTCACCCTGAGGTGAGATTGACAGAGAGTGGGGTGGGAGGGTGGGCAGGGGTGGTCCTCCGGTGGCAGGGCCACCTGACCACAGGGCTGAAGAATCTGATACCTCAGCTCCCCAGTCACACACTACTCTGCTCGAGCCAGCCTCTCCAGGAAGGGGGAGCAGGGGGCACTCCACCCCTCCTCTGCCCTTTGACCCGGCCCCTCCAGGAAGTGGGCGCTAGACTCTGATAGGCCACCTGTGCACTCAGCTCATCTCAGAGGAATCTCGTGCCCAGGCCACGGGCAGGAACCACTCTGAGAGTAGGCTAGGGTCTTAGAGAGAGTGGTAGGCTTGTTGACTCTGAAAGCAAAGGGCAGCTTGCCCCACACTCCTAGAAAAACAAACCTAGGAATTCAAAGAGAAGTTCAGAAATCCTCCGAGGACTGAAAAGACAGGGAAAGAGATGAATATGACTAGGGTGGCCCAGAGTCCTGGAGACAGTCAGGCGGAGGCACACAGCCGACGCGGGGACAGAGGAGAAACAGACCCAGGGAAAGGCCGTCCCCCCGAGTCAGACAGATTCATGCCTTCAGATGGAAACAGGAAAGTGGATGATTAAATATGCAAGAGAGAGAGGAGGACAAGCATAAACTCCAAGATGAACTTCTTGTGGGAGAGAGGAGCCGGAAGGCTGGCCAAAATCCCTCCCAGCAAGGAGGGAGGTGCTGGAGAAGAGCCCCTCAAACCCACCAGCAACTCCTTAGTAGGACCGGGGTGAACTCCATCTCCCCAGCCTGAGGTTATGTTCCAACCATGTTCATTAAACCTTGCTCGAGAGAAATGTCGGATTCTTAGAAAATCAGACACGTCCCAGCAGCTTGATAGTTCTGGCCTTGGGTCGTGTTCAATTCCTTGCCACTGCACCATCTCAGGCTGCTTTCCTAGTTCTGTTCTAACACTGCCGTGGTCTCAGCTGTGCGTGTACACATTTGGTATGAAGGTCACCTGGGTGAACACGGGCGTGTTCTCTCCTTCTGAGGGGTGCAGGTGAAACTGTGAGAATTCTTCTCCATAGGTCAGGGTCCTCCTTGCAGCCCCAGGTCAGAGCTCCACGGGGCAGGGTGGGGAGTGTCTCCTGAAAGGCACGCGGGAGGAGAGGCCCTGCCTGGATGTAGGCTTCCCAGACCAGAGGGAGCGGCTGGGAGGGGACAGCTGCCCCTAGGCAAGGACCCAGAACCTGCAGCCAGGCCCCTCCCGAGACTGCAGCTCAAGGAACCGGGACCCCCATGGCACACAGGGGAGTGGGCACAGGGACCCCGAGGGTAAAGGACAGTGTCACAGGCAGGCATAGTGGGGGCTCCAGGAGGCAGAAAGTGCCCTGGGAGGGGACGGACATGGTGGAGTCTCCCCGAGGTGAGGCCAGTGACCAGGGCCATTGCCAGCACTTCCGCGGGTCCTGGACCAGGACAGGGAGGCAGGGGCTGGCAGAGTGCTGGCGAGGCATGGCCGAAGATGATCACTTTTCCTCCCTTGTTCCCCTCAGGCCTGGGCCAGGGTCCCTGGCCCTGAGTTTGAGCTTCTAGGGACACCCTCCTCCACAGCCGCAGCTGAGGGGCATGTGTGAATCTAGGGTCCCCTCTTGGCCTTGCAAATAGCTGACCTCTGACCCTGCTGAGCTACTACCCGGAGGTGGTACCCAGATCTCTGAGCCAGGATGAGAATTCCCCAAGAGCCTGGCACTTTGATCCTTTCTTTCAGACTTTAGCTTTGTTATTATTGTTTAGCCACTCAGTCATGTCTGACACTGTGACCTCATGGACTGCAGCACACCAGGCTTCCCTGTCCATCACCTACCCCCAGAGCTTGCTCAAACTCATGTCTATCGAGTCAGTGATGCCATCCAACCATCCCATCCCAACCATCTCATCCTCTGTCATCCCCTTCTCCTCCTGCCTTCAATCTTTCCCAGCATTAGGGTCTTTTCCAGTGAGTCAGTTCTTCACATTAGATGGCCAATGTATTGGAGCTTCAGCTTCAGCATCAGTCCTTCCAATGAATATTCAGGCTTGATTTCCTTTAGACTTCAAGTTAGGGTTTTTAATTTCTCCTGGGAGCTTCCAGAGGGGGATTCAGAGGCACATGAGAGGCATGTCCTAGGGGGTGTTTCAGGCGGCATCTGTCATCTCAGCACCGCCCCCTCCCTAAGAGGTTGTGTGGACCTCACTGTGGACAGGAGGCTGAGGACCCAAGGTGGCCTCAGAGGAGCCAGGTGGGATGGGGACGTGGGGCTGTCCTGCGGGGGCAGGTGCATGGCTGACCCCAGGCCTCAAGGGCAAACGGCCATGTGGCTGGGGGTGCGGTGGAGGGGGGCACGGAGCCCTCTCCAGAAGCTCCTTCTATGCAGCAGGACATTTGGGGGATGTGCCCCAGCCCCTCTGGAGGGGGAGCCCTGGAGGGGACATGGAGCCTCAGTGGCTGGGACAGGAAACCCACCCACTCTCAGCCTGGCTGTGTGTCTGCTGAGACCCAGGAGTCCCAGGCCCTCTTTTCGTCTGTCAGCTCTCTGCTCCTTGTCTGTAACTGCCCAAACCCCAGGGTAGGGGAGGAGCTGAGACTTGGCTGGCCTGACAGGCTGGGTGACACCCAGGACTCGGGTCACACTTGTTTCGGAGCCCCGGAGACACTAGCCATCCCCTCCTCCGGCTGTTTCATTTGCAGGAACTCTGCATGCTTAGGGGAAGAGCCCAGAGGAGCCCTTCCTCAGCCACTAGGCACCCCACAGGCTCCACTCAAAGCCTTGCCCTGGGTACCCAGGCCAGACGCGGGCCCACCAGACAAAAGGTGGCTGGCACAGCACATGAGGCTGTGGCTGTGGCTCCCACCCCAGGGCTCTGTGGAGGGAGTGCTGGGGTCTCCCCAAGTCCAGGCCCCAGGGTCTGAGCACCAGTCTGCCCCCTTTGGGGCTGGCCTCTTCTCACGATGGTGATGGACAAATGCCCTGTGTCCAGAACCGGAGCAGGAAGCCGATGTAAGTCCCCTCAGCAGTGGACATCAGAAGCCGGTGGGCAGAAGGGGTAGATGGGCTGAGGGCTGTGCAGAGATTTAATTTCTCCCCACTCCCGAGCTGGGAGCTCGGCCTCAGAGCACCTCTTCTCTATAAATACACATGTGAGTCAGAAGAGAGGACACTGCCAGCCGGGCAGCCAGTCTCCCCCAGCAGTGGCTCCGTGCAGCCCGGGTGACGGTCCGAGTGCCCCTCACCCCCTGCTGGCCCCGCTGCAGCCTGCTTTCTAGGCCAACCTGGAGATGGCTTAACCCAGGCAAGCTTCCTGCTTCTCTGAACTAGGGCTGAGGGCACTGTCTCGGGGTGGGAGGTGGCGGTCGGGTGTCTGCCTCCCCTCACCCACTTTCCTTTCTCCAATCACAAGTTCTTCCAGGGAAAACCGATGGAGTCCTGATGCATCTCAGAATAACACGGAGGTAGGGGTGGTCCATTTCAGGACAGGCCCAGGGCCAAGACCCCCAAGCAGGGCCTGGTGAACTGGCCCTGGACCCTGACTCCATCCTACCAAGTCCTCCTTCCTCCCAGCTCTAGAAGACATGGAGTCCCCAGATGTCCAGGAACAGGGACTGGGTCCAGGGAGACCCTGATGCCTGACCTCTGACGCCTGACATCTGAGGCAGCTGATTGATGAGAGGTGGGTGGGCCTGGCTTTTAGGTCCCACAGCCTCAGGGTCTCGGGGCAGCAGGGACTCCAGCTCTCACATGGCTTCTTGACACCTGGAGCACACTGGGGAGCCCCGACTGTGGGGTTCAGAGAAACAGCTATTACCCTGTCCTTTGCCTCCCTGGGCCCCCTCAGGGGATACAGCCCCAGCCTGGCCCCTGCAAGTGCGCCCGCCTAGGTGGGACCCTGACTCCTAGACAGGGTTTTAAATACAGCAGGGATATGGTCACACTTCCTTACACCTTGTAGGCTTACCATGCTGCTGCTGCTGCTCAGTCATGTCAGTCGTGTCCGACTCTGTGCGACCCCATAGATGGCAGCCCATAGATGGCTCCACCGTCCCTGGGATTCTCCAGGCAAGAGTATTGGAGTGGGGTGCCATTGCCTTCTCTGGCTTACCATGGGGGGACTCTTAAGGAGAGAAATAATGTGAAGACGAAACACAGGCTGCTGACTGCACTGTGACTCCTCCTGCCAAGATTCTCGCAGGTTTCCCGTGTTTTCTACCTCAAACAGCATCATTTTCAATCCAAAAAGGAGCACACCCATCTCCCACCGTGCGCAGTTGCCTCTGCTGGTTCCTTGCCTCCAGACGCAGCCATTTCCTCTCAGACAGCGCTGGCTCCTCCAGCCCCAAGCCTCCCTCTCCACTCCAGATGATGCCCCCGGAGTTTGTTGGAGTGGATGCTGCCCCCTAGAACCCCAGATGATGGCCCCATGCCACCAGGATGCTGCTCAGAAACGCATCCCCTACCCCGGCCCAGACAGGATCCCAAGAGTTCATGCACTCGTTTGCGCCTGAGACGAAATTTCAAGTATTGAAGCTCCAAAAACCATGAACTGTTATGGGAATCGGGTGAGCATTTGGGGAGAGGCGGGGACACCTGCAGTGTCTGGGGCACCCTGGGTGATACTACAGCAGCTTTGCCCGTTTCTGACCCTGAAGGTGTGTAGGGCACACTCGTGTTTACTCATAATGCTATCACGCTTCATGCTCTGAACTAGAAAGTGTATTTCATTTGTATCCTGATTGCAATTTTACTCCCTTTTCACTCTTTGCTCATTTAAACTGTTTCAAACGGGGCTAGAGCTGCCAAAGCTGCAGAAAGCCACCCTTGGTTAGTTTTTGCCTGTTTTTGAGGGAGACAAGACGAAGAGGCAGAGCTGTTTTCGGAAGCAGGAGGCCCCGTGGGTGAAGCCAAGCTGGGACCCTGGCAGCCTCGTGGGAACAGGCGACTGCAGCCAAGATGGGGTCAGGAGGGTAAGGGGACCAGACGGCCATGCAGGGGAGCTGCTCATTAAACTCAAGCTTGGGTGCGGGAATCTGGGCCTGCCTGCTGCTGGATGCGGGGAGGGACCTGCCGACCCGGAGTGCACTCAATGCCATCTTTGTCTGGGCCCCCTCATTACTGCTGCTTTCTGAGCTGTCGCACGTGGCACTCTCTGCCCATCTGGGTCTCCTTACCCCCGATGGGACAGAGGGAGGCCAGAGCTCCCCTCCTGTCCATACCCTCCACTCAGAGGAGAGGGCAGAGGGGCGGGAGTGAAGTGACTCCAGGGACCTTACATCGGGGTCACACTTGCTGATGCCTGTTCTTGAGGACGAGAGTTGTGTGCTCACCACCCCCCACCCAGCAGGGACAAATGCAGCCTGGCCTCAGTCAGTGCCAGGGCAGGCAGGATGTCACGACCTTGTGCTGGTTGATCATGGACCCTGTTCTCAATATGAAGTCCTGTCGCTCCCTAAGCACCCAGTGCCCCTGAGCTGCCCTTGGGTGATGTCAGGGCCAATTCCTCCAGACCCTGAACTGGCAGGGGATCGAGCTCTCAGAAGCTGAGGGTCACAGATGAGGTCATCTGCCGTGGTGGGCTCTAATGGAAGGTGGAGGTGGGATGTGGAGGGGCCACAGGGCCTGACTGAAGAAGACAGTGCCCCAGGGCTGCAGGCTTGTTGAATATCCTGTCCCATATGGGGGTGGGGCAGCCGGCTGCAGACTGCAGTGGAAGCACTTCTGCTCTCTCCCTCCCCAGAACCCCTCCACTCCCAGGGCACACTGCCCGGTGATCACTCTAGCCCCACCCTTGACAGATGCCCACCCACCCCACCCCATCCTCCTGGCTACTCCATTCTGAGAATGACCTCAATGGGAACCTGCAAGGCTGCACGTCTGGGCTCCCCTGTCACAGAGGCCTTCCCTGGTGACCCTACAGTAGACAGAGGGGTCCACGGCAAGACAACAGAAGCCAAGGTCCTGCTGCCCCCAGACCCTGCCCTTCCATTTGAACCCTAGGTCCCCTCTGCTCAGCTGCAGGCCCTGAAGCCCCCACAGCCCCCGCGCGTCCACTGCTAAATGCAGCCCTAGCGCTCTAGCCAGTCCTTCATCTGGCAAGCATTCAAAACATTCCTGAGTGTATGACCCACAAGACCTTGGCTTTGGCCCCCCTGACAGGGCGCCGTCTGGACTGGGGGAACCTGCCACCTCTGTCCCGGATCTAATAGCATCTTTATTAGGCTCTGAGGCTGCACAATCAGGTCTCTCCTGAGTCTTTAAGCTAAAAATACACTTGCTGAAATTATGACAAAAGCAACGTGCTCTGCACATTTGCTGAAAGTCCTCTTGCCAATACGTGGATCCAGGCAGCAAAACAGCTGCTCAAAGTGTCTTCTCACTCATGGCATTGAAACGAACAAGGTCACTCGGCATCTTGCAAACTGAGCCAGGACTCTGCACCCATCACTTCTGCCCACATCGCACCAGGTGCTGTGGAGCACCAACTGCCATCCCTCCCCGCCTCCTTCCGTCATCCCCCAAAGGGGCTGGAGGCTGGGTGGGCACAGCTGGAGGGTGTCAGTTGCATGGACAGCTCCCAGCAGAGGATGACCTCTGACTTTGGCTTGGGCAGCCTTCAGCTGGCCCACCGTCTGGGCTGTCCCCTCAGTTCTGAGTGTCTGTCCCTGCGTGCCTGTTCCATTCTCCATTTGTTCTCCACTAGCATGCATCAGTCAGTCAGTCGTGTCCGACTCTTTGTGACCCCATGGACTGTAGCCCACCAGGCTCCTCTGTCCATGGGATTCTCCAGGCAAGAATACTGGAGTGGGTTGCCATTTCCTTCTCCAGGGGTTCTTCCCAACCTAGGTATTGAACCCAGGTCTCCTACATTGCAGGGAGACTCTTTACCGACTGAGCCACAGGTAAGACCTCTCTCCACTAGTGTCCACCCAGAATCAAGGTGACAGCTGAGTCTGATAATGTCCTCTGGCCAGCAGGATAGAAGTAGAAGTGGTACATATGCGTCTCAAGCAACATCAAAGCAGACAGCAGTCATATCTCCTTCTCATTTAATTTCTCCACTTGGCAGGAATACAAACATGATGGCTGGCACTTGGGCAACAATATTGGACCATGAGTTAGCAACCAAGTGTTGAGGGTGACTGTGCAATGGGATAAACTGAGGATGGGGCCCCAATCCCAGTCCTGAGATGCCTACATTTACATGAGAAAAGGAAAATTCTAACTATTTAAGCTGCTTTTTGCTTCTTTTTTTGTCTTCCCGATGAACCTTCCTTTGGACTTATACTGTGTTGACTAGAATGGTGACAGTGGTCATCTCCACCCTGCTCCTCATCTTAAAGGAAACACTTAAGAGTTTACCATTAAAATACGACATATTACATAGACTTTTAGAGAAACACTCTTTCTATATACTCTGAGAGAACTTTTTTAGATTAGAATTCTTTCTTAAATGTTGATAAAACATGATAGCAAAACTATCTAGGACTGGTTTTCTTTGAAAGATTTTTATCCATGGATTCGATTTATTTATTTATCTCTTCTTGGTTTGTTTTTAAGTTATATTTTTCTAGAAATCTATCCACTTCATCCAAGTGGACAGATATCTTAGCATAAAATTATTCACAATATTTCCCATGTAACTGGTGGAGCATCTGTGGTTTTGCCTCCTGTTCCCATTCCTAACTCGAGTCATTGTGACTCTTTCTCACTGGTCAGGATGACTGGGGTTGTCTGTCTCATCAGCCACCCTCAAAACGTGGCTTTTGGCACTGTCGACCTGCCACAGCACGTCTGTCTTAAACTTGATGCTTGTCTCTCTTTCCCTGTTTCTTTTGGTCTCCTCTGTGGCCTGGCTGCCTCTTCCCCTTAAAAGTCAAGCAGCTGTGTGCTCTGCATCCAGCACCTCAACATGTGGTATCTTGGATCAGCTACTTACTCAGTAGGTTTAACTGTACATTTGCCATTTTCTTTGCTCTTAATCATGTACTCTTCATGTTTTCCATGGTTCTGTTTCTGCTGAATTAGAGATAAGTTTTGCAACTCCATATTCCATTTTACTAGCTCTTTCTTCAATGACGTCTAACTGCAACTGAATCCATTGAATCTTTGGTTTTAATTTTATTGTTTAATCCAGTGAGTTTCATTTCCATTTATCATGCTTTTAATTTCTAGAAATCCTATTTGGTCATTTTCAGTTTGGGTTGATACCCTTTTTATGGTCACACGCCCTGTATTCATATGTTTTGTTGTTGCTGTTCAGTTGCTAAGTCATGTCTGACTCTTTGCAACCCCATGAACCACAGCACACCAGGCTTCCCTGTCCTTCAGTATCTCCCAGAGTTTGCTCAAACTCATGTCCCTTGAGTCAGTGATGCCATCCAAATATGTTAAGTCTCCCTTTTATTCACTTAAGCATACCTGCTGCTGCTGTTTCTAAGTTTCTTTAGACATGATTGACTCTTTGTGACCCCATGGACAGCCCACCAGGCTTGTCTGTCCATGGTATTCTCCAGGCAAGAATACTGGAATGGGTTGCCATGCTCTCCTCCAGGGGATCTTCCTGACCCAGAGTTCAGATCTGTGTCTCCTGCAGTTCCTGCTTTGCAGATTCTTTACACTGAGCTACCAGGGAAGCCCCTAAGCATAACTACTTACTAGATATTCTGCCCTGATGACCCCACAGGCTTATTCTGCTGTCTGTGGTTCTTTGGCTCATTTTTGGTGCCTTATTGCCTGGGTGCATTGTGAGCTTTTACTAGGACTTCCAGTGTCCTGAACTTTTACCCTGGGAGTCCTTGGAGTCAGATTGAGCTTGGGTTCTCCCAGAGGCACTGCCAGCCTGAAACTACTTCAGCTTAAATTATCTGCCTTGGACCCCACAGGGGATGTGAATTTGGGATGCCAACCTCCTGAGGGTCTGCTGGTGGACACAAATCTTGAGGGAGAGGCTTCCTCCACTGCTTAATGACAGTTAGGGGCTGGCAGTCCCTTGGGTGGGGGTTGGGGTGCTATTCTGGTTCATCCCTGTGAGGAGGATGCTGGCTCTTACATGGGTAGGAGGCCCCACTAGAGTGCACTTCTCCTCACTAGAGTGCACCCCCACTAGAGTGGACTCCCACTAGACTGTACCCCCTACCAGAGTACACTGTCCCTACCTGGAGTGTCCTGGCCCTGAGCCTCTCCCACCTGGTCTCCCCTGGCTCCCCCAGCTCCTGCACACACTCCTACTCCAGCCCCTGCATCTTCACTCCTCACCTGCAGGCTCCTGCAAATGTCTGAGGAAACATTGCTCAGCACTTTTGCTTCCAATGGGAGTGGCGGGCAGAGAACCAAGTCCCGGGATGTGCCAGAAGTAGAAGTCCTCTGTGTGAGTGTGAGACCCTGGTGCTGAGGGCTCCCCTGCCTGGACCTGGGACGTGAGAAAGGCAAGGGATGGCCCTGGCTGCCCAGAGGTGACCTCTTCACCGATGACCGAGGTGGGGCTTGGGGAGTCAAGGATGGTCTGGGAGAAACTCTGTTCCCTCTGTTACTGCTACACGGGTCATGGGTCATGCAGCACGGGTGTGGCAGTTCCCTCTGTTACTGCTGCACAGGTCATGAGTCATGCAGAGCATGTGTGGTACCAGGCCAACTTTGCTCAGTAAGATGCATGAACTGTAGTCGTGTCTCCACATGTGCTGTGTGGAGAGGTTCTTGCCACTAGGATACTCCATAGCACTCGGGTGTCCTGAATCTGGGTCCCTACTTGCCCAAGACACATGTCCACCTGGTCCTGGCTTCTCTGCTCCCAAAACAGCATGGTGAGTAATGAAAAGCCCTCGTGTTATCAACAAGGACACTGAGACCAAGGGACCGATCATACTGGGCCAACTCAGGGCAGGACTGTTAGCTGAGCAGTCACTGGGTGAGCAGGGTTCCAGTGATCCAGGGAAGGACGTCCCTACTTGAGAGGGGTGTGAAAGGCCTGGACACGGAATGCTGGGAGCACAGCCAGCACAGCAGGACCCAAAAGGTAAATGTCATCTCTGCACATGGCTGGTTGTTCACAGGTCACTGTCACATACACTGCCAGCTTCATCCCTCATAGCCCTCAGCAGGGACAATTCACATCCTGCTCCCCACGGCCCCACAGCTACACTCTCCATGGCCCTGCCAGCCCCAGGGTCATGTCTCCCAAGTTGGTGGTCCCAGTGGAGGGCCTCTTTTTCCTTGTTCTGCTGCAGTCCCAGGGAGGATGCTCCCTGGCCGGGTCTGGGCTGAGAGGGATGGCATGAGTCTGGGCTGTTCTGGGCTTGGCCTGCCCCTCAGGTCCAGTCCACATTCTCATTGTCCTGTGTGCCTGGAGTGACCATGCCCAGGCTGGTGCAGGCTGTTGGCCATGGCTTTGTAATTCTTAGACACCTTTCTGCTCCCCTAGTAGAGCTGGCTGGATTCGGGTGGGAGCAGGAAGTCCCTGGGGTGGCTGCCCATCATCAGACACAGTCCATGTTCTGGGGGCTCTGGGGACCCTCCGGTACTGACCTCCCAATGCCCCCTTGGCTCTTCTCCTGT
Source organism: Antilocapra americana (assembly GCA_007570785.1). Classification (NCBI taxonomy): domain Eukaryota; kingdom Metazoa; phylum Chordata; class Mammalia; order Artiodactyla; family Antilocapridae; genus Antilocapra; species Antilocapra americana. The sequence continues at coordinate 1,862,418 of ML664152.1, forward strand.
GTTGGTGGGCAATCCACCCCAGCCCTGCCACCCGACCTTGGTGCTCAGGACATCAGCCAGGCTACCCACGACATGGGCCAAGGGCCCTCCCACCTTCCCCCCAGCCCTGCTCCCCAACCAAGCCCATCTGTGGTCAAGAGTTTCCTGGACACTGCAGCCCAGAGCCTCCCTGTCCTGCCTCAGGCCTAGCCCAGTCTGGGGTCTGACCCTCCTGGTGATCACCTGCCCTCCTGGGGCTGGGAGCAGCAGCAGCTCCTCAAGGTGGGCTTTGTGAGGACAAGGATCAGCAGACTCAGTGGGGTCACACAGAGCCGGACCTTCCCTTGGTGCGGAACAGCCAGCCAGGGTGGTGGGCATGTCCACACCCTCCTATTAGGCTCTATACCCTGCTCTCTCCTTCGGTGGTTCTCCTGGGCTGACCCAGCCTCCTCCACTGCAGAGGTTGGGGGGGCGGTGCTGACTGACCAATCAGTGCACCCCACCCTGGCTTCACCACCATGATTGGTTCAGGATGAGCATGTGACTCAATCCTGACCAATGAACATCTTCCTTGGGACATTACCTGGAACTAGGAGGAAAGAGGCACTGTCAGCCAGCTGTGTCCACCAGGGGGACATGACCCTGGGGCTGGCCAAGGCCATGGACAGTGGGGCCAAAAGGAACTCACTAGAGTCAAGGGGAGAAGCAGAGAGATGACTGCCCAGGCTGAAGGCACAGTCACCCCTGAGTGGGTCCAGCTGGTTAGAGCAGAACTGGACTCAGGTGTGGTGTGTAGGGATCTCCTGCTCCCGCCTTGATGGGTCAGAGCAGGGGTGGGGGGTAGAGACCACACACCTGCATTTGGGTACACACCACACATTGGTGAGGACAGGTGTGAACAGCGTGTAAGCTCTCAGAGTGTTCAGCAATCAGCAAATATGCTGTGGCAGAAGCAGGTGCCAGGTTTTTTCCAACCACATAACTAATGCATATTTATCATGGAAAAGTGAGAAAACAGGCAAAAACAAAGTGATCTACGCCTCCCACAGTTTCAAAGTAACAGCAGTCGGTTGCTCTCTCCTTTTCTAGACATTCTCCTGAGCAGAAATTATACCCATCAGCATCTAGGCATAAAATGGTTCTGCTCTACACACTATTTAATAATCCCTCTTTCACCACCTGGTGTACCATGAATATTTCTCTATGACAATAATAGAGAATGCAGTCATCATTTTTAATGGCTATGTGGTATTTCACTGTGGAAATCAATGATGCTTTAAACAAACTGTCCATTGTCTCTGGACATTTACGTTTGCTGGTTTTCTTTGTTTTGGGTTTAAACATCTTGTGCATGCTTGTGTCTCTTTGCATGTTTATTAGTCTTCTAGAGTAAATGATGAAGCAGAACTCCTGCCATGTGTGTGTTCAACGATCGCGTGCATTGGCCCCAAAACATCTCAGAGGGGTGGGGATGACAAGTCCCAGCTCTGCCTTGTCACCCTCTGGAGACTGCACACCTCCCCCTCTGGAGGCTGCACACCTCCCCATTACAATCTGTAATTCTGGATTCCTAAACTTTTCACGTAGTTCCTGGCTACTTGTGTTTCCCTGGTAGTGGACCTCTTTCCCACTTTTAATTATGGGTGTGTCTTTGCTTGATTTCCTCAGGACTAGATCCTGAGTCCAGGATTTCCTCTAAGTGGCTTGTCTGGGAGAATAAGCCACCGCTTACTATGTGGCTAAATCAGTAAAGAATCCGCCTACAATGCAGGAGACACTGGTGAGATCCCTGGTCAGGAAGATCCTCTGGAGAAAGAAATGGCAATCCACTCCAGTATTCTTGCCTGGAAAATTCAATGGACAGAGGATACTGGCAGGCTACAGTCCATGGGGTCGCAAGAGTTGGGTTCAACTTAGCGACTAAACCACCATCACCCACCTAGGGAGGGCTAAAAGGGCCAGAAAGAGAAGGCAGCCAGTGCTGGGGATCCTATAAGCCACTTGAAGTCCCACTGGGCCAAGTGCCTCCTCCCAAGGCTGAGAAAGCTGAGCGACTGACCCCAGCCCCATCAGGCATTGCTGAGGCTGCTGGTGGAGAGGGGGCGGGGACACAATTCCCCAGGACTCCAGGCCAGCACTGTACAGGCCCTGCAAAAAGGTGCAGGGGACTCAGGTGGCAAGTGAGGGGGCCGGGACACCTGGCAGGTCAGCCACGCACCCGTTCTCTGGGTCTCAGCACAGTTCAAAGCATTGACTCCCTCACCACGCTGTGTGCATTGAAAAGGCTGGCATGCATTGAAAAGGATGAAATCCCTGCCTCCCCCAGCCATTTCCCTTCCCAGTTTGTTTGTGGGCTATTTTCAGACCTGCAAAAAAAGTTTAAATTCTTAATTTAACTCTGAATCCTTAACTTCTGCTTTTATGAGATGCTTAGAGAGTATTTCCTCACTCAGTGAATACAAACATTCTACTCATCTACTCCTAGTGTTTTAATCACTTTGTTTCACCCATCTGGAATGTGGCTTCTTTGACTCTTCACTGGTATTTTGGTGAGAAGCTGGCAAGGGATGCTTGGAGGAACTGTGAGGTTGAGGGCGTTTTGGACCCTGAACAGCCCAGTTTTGAGTTTATGTCTGTAACAGAAAATGGCATAAATCTAGACAAGATCAACGACGTAAGTCCCTTTTGTGAATAACAGTAGCAAACATTTACACTACAATGCACTTTCTCACATGGGTCCCTCCCCACCCCGGGCACTTGTGTGGACAGGGCAGGGAGTGACCTCCAGGTTCAGGATAGAGTCAAGGCCCAGTTCTGCTACCTGCCCAGCCTGCCACACTGAGGAAGGTTGGGGACACGGCTGGGGCTGCCCAGGGGTTCCACCTCTTTTGGGGCAAGACCAGGGGCAATGACTGCACAGACGCCGAAGAAGCTTCTCAACTACACGACTGCAGCCACAGACCGTACATAAACAAGACAAGATGAACATGCTGTGTGCCAGTAAACCACGGACCCTGACATTGAACTTCACATAACTGCACAGGGGCATGTCCTGTCCTGTCTCATGTGGGGCTCCAGCCTGCCTCTCCTCTACTCCTTTCCAGGGATGCAGATACAGTGAGCCAGGGACCATCTGGACAGCAGGGTGGCAGGAGAGTTGCCGAGCTCCAGGTGCATGGAGAGACCCCTGGGGGCCTGGCCCTGTCCACCTCCCCTCTCCCACTTCCTTCTGCCTTCAGTTCTTGTGGATGACCTCAGGGTGATGCCACACAGAGCTGGGTCCCTCAGCACGTTGACGGCAGTCATTGCTGGGGATCAGAAACCAGTGGACTCTGTAGCCTCGCCTCTCCCCAGAGGTCAGATGACGAACTTCCAGTTCTGCCCCATGAACCTCATACCTGCGTGTGAGAAGCACTGCAGATTTCTGCCCTGCTTGACTCTGCAGAAGTTGCAGGCCTTTCTGCTCTTTTCTCCACTTTGATGAATTGTTTGGCTGCATGCACTTCCCCCGGGGCTCATCCTATTGGCTGGGGATCAGCAGCCAGGTCTCAGGGGGCCTGGACAGCATCTGGCTTTGCTGTGCACAGATGAGAGCAGACTGAAGCATGCGGGGGAGGTGGAAGCAGAGGCCTGAGACCAGGTGGGTCTGCACATACATGGGTCAGCACAGCCAGCAGATCCCTTGCTCCAACTGGTTGGTTTTTTTCCTCCTGTTGCAAGTGCCTTTCGTGTCAGACCTAAGAAATCATTGCCAAGTTCAGGGTCATGGAGTTTGTGTCCTGTATTTTCTTCTAAGAGTTTTGTTTTAGTTCTTAGGTTTAGGTGTTTGATCCATTTTGAGTTCATTGTTTATATGGTGTTAGGGGAGGGCCTGAGTTCATCCTTTCACATGGGGAGGTCCAGTTCTCCCAGAGCCATTTTTTGAAAAGACCATCCTTCCTGCTGAATGGTCTTGGTGCCCTTGTCAAACCCATCCAGCCACATGTGTGGGGGTTTACCTCTGGGCTCCGCATCTGGTCTGTTGGTCTACATGTCTGCCCTGGGGCTGACACCTCACTGTTTTGGCCTCTGTGGCATTATGGTAAGATTTGGATTGGTGAAATTACATCCTCCCTGAGTCCTCTTTTGAGTTTGCCCACAGAAATCTGCATTCACCCTGCAAACAGTGAAGAAATGCAGACCCAGCATGTTATTCTGCTCTGTAAGAACCCACAGCCATCCAGGCCAGTCCCTATGTGGTCCGCGAGGACATTGGGCTGCCCTGGCCGGTCCCCACATGGTCGTCAAGGACACTTGGCCATCCAGGCCTGTCCCCACATGGTCTGTGAGGACACTGGGCCACCCAGGCCAGTCCCCGTGTGGTCCGCAAGGAGACTGGAGCATGCAGGCCAGACCCCACATGGTCTTCAAGCACACTGGGCTGCCCAGACCAGTCCCCACGTGGTCTTCAAGGACACTGGGCTGCCCAGACCAGTCCCCATGTGGTCTTCAAGGACACTGGGCCACCCAGGCCAGTCCCCATGTGGTCCGCGAGGACACTGGGCCATCTAGGACGGTCCCCACAGGGCCTTCAAGGACACTGGGCCTCCCAGGCCTGTCCCCATATGGTCCACAAGGACACTGGGCACACAGGCCAGTCCCCATGTGGTCCGCGAGGACACTGGGCCGCCTAGGCTGGTCCCCATGTGGTCCACGAGGACAATGGGCCACCCAGGCCAGTCTCCACATGGTCTTAAAGGATACTGGGCCACCCAGACCAGTCCCCACATGGTCTTCAAGGACACTGGGCCTCCCAGGCCGGTCCCCACATGGTCTTCAAGGACACTAGGCCACCCAGACCAGTCCCCACATGGCCTTCAAGGACACTGGGCCTCCCAGGCCAGTCCCCACATGGCCCACGAGGACACTGGGCCACCTAGGCTGGTCACCACATGGTCTTCAGGGACACTGGGCCACCCAGGCCAGTCCCCACATGGCCCACTAGGACACTGGGCCACCTAGGCTGGTCCCCACATGGTCCACAAGGACACTGGGCTGCCCAGGCTGGTCCCCACATGATCTTCAAGGACACTGGACCACCCAGGCCAGTCCCTGTGGTCCACGAGGACACTGGACTGTCCAGGCTGGTACCCACGTGGTCCATGAGGACACTGGCCAGTCCCCATGTGGTCTGCAAGGACACTGGGCCACCTAGGCCAGTCCCCACGTGGTCTTCAAGGACACTGGGCCATCCAGGCTGTCCCCACGTGGTCTTCAAGGACACTGGGCCGTCCAGGCCATCCCCACGTGGTCTTCAAGGACACTGGGCCTCCCAGGCCAGTCCCCACGTGGTCCGTGAGGACACTGGGCCATCCATGATGGTCCCCACATGGTCCACAAGGACACTGGGCAGCCCAGGCTGCTCCCCACATGGTCTGCAAGGATACTGGGCTGCCCAGGCCGGTCCCCATATCTGACCTCTCACAATGGGAGCCGCATTGCACTGGAGAGGCTGCCTCCATGACTGGCCACGTCGTCCCATCCAGTCATCCTTCTTCCCAGGACACTGCTGTGTGCCTGGTGCCCAGCCAGCCCCTTACTGCTCCCCTGTGCACGCATGTGCTGTGAGGCCTGCTGCACAGGCAGGGTGTCTGGGCAGGTGTCACTCTCCACCAGTGTTTCTTGTCAACTGTCCCTACTACATGTGCCAGGCCCAGTGGGCCTCAGCTTCTGGACGGTTCCTCTCTGGGCATGTTTTCCGTAGCTCTATAGTCTCTTATCCACTGGCACCTCTCACTGACCAGGCACCCCCGGGTGCCACACGGAGCAGGGAGCCCAGCTGCCAGAGACAAGGACGACCAGTGACAGGTCACCGGTGTCAAGTGCTGGGAGAAAGTTGCAGTGGCTGGGAGGATGTGGATGGATGCCACCGGTTGATGCTGGGGTCGGGGATGGGGGCCTGTGTTATAGTGGTGGCGGAGGAAGCCCCAGGAGGTTACTTTGGGCAAACAGCTGCAGGCAGATGGCCGCCTAACCGTGAAGGTGCTGCTGGTGTGTGGCTGGGTGGACATGTGAGGTCAGAGGCGAGCAGGTGTGTGGGGCAGGGTTCCCCTGGAGGCGGGAGCCCTGGGGAGTGGCCCTCCAACTGTTGTATCCAGGGTGCGGTGGGGGCCAGGGTAGAGCAGGAGGCTGCTCACCTTGGATGGGTGCGGGGGTCGGGGTTCCGGTGCTTCTGAAGGAGGAGCGGGTCCGATTGATCTGCTGCTAGGCAGGTTCCAAGGCCGTGCTGCCATGGACAGCACCCCAGCAAGTCTCTGGAGCGTCACCTAGGGCAGCACTGTTGACAGTGACGGGCCATCCTGGTCTCCCCAGGGTCCATTCACTGGCTGTCCCTGCTGTGCTGGCGGGTTGGAGGCCAAGTGTCCAGTGCGCTATGGAGGCCGTCCTGGGTTCTGACCCAACCCCTCCTGGCTGCACCGTGCTACCCCTTCCCACATCTCCATCCCTTGACATCACAGTGAGCTTTGGGGGCAGCACCGTTGGCATCAGAGCACCCCGACTGACACCAGATCTGTGTGGCCCCCGGGAGATGGGGAATTACACTTGAGAGGCCCCACTTCTTGCTGCTGCCCTCCTGATGCTAAGAACAGCCTGTGTGGTTGACAAAAGCCCAGGTGACCCAGGTGAGGGCCCCTGCAGGAGCAGGTGCAGCCCGTGGACCCTGATGAACACGGCTCCCCTTGCCCACTGCCCACGGGCCCCACAGGCAGGGTCTTGAACTCTCCCGATGGCCAGTGTCCTCTGGCATTTCCCCAGGCCGGCCCCCTCCATCCAGGCCCAGTGCTAAGGCACTGACCTGCCGCAGCCCTGATGACTTTGGTCAGCAGAGTGGCCCTAAGGACAGCCATGTCTGGGTCCCTAGACCAGTGACTCTGGGGGCCCATGTGATGAAGGGAAGCCAACAGCTGACTTTGGGGGATTCTCCTGGCTGAGGGGGTGGGCCCAACGCAAGCACCAGGGCCTTGGACATGGCGGAATGAGATAGAGAGGAACAGTGGGAGGTAGGGGGGATGACTGGCCCCCACGAGACCTTGAGACAGAGGAGGGGCCATAAGTCCGGGACTCTCAGGGCCTCGAGAAGCAGGAAAAGGCAGACATGGTTCTGCCCTGGGGCTGCCCACGTCGTCTGGACACCCAACCTCCAGCACTGCAAGGAACATTCGCTCATATGGCAGTGATGGGAAAATGGGGTGTCAGGTCTGCGGTCTCTGGTGGGGCTTCAGGCCCCTGCCAGGGGCTCCCTTCTTCCCTAGGACCTCTTACTCTGCCAGGGCCACTGTATGCCTCTCCCTCTCTCCTCTCCCATCCATCACACCTGCCAGGAGCCATGGCCCAGGGCAAGGGCAGGCAGCCCCCAACACTAGGCCTGCAGCCCTTAAGTGTTTGGTCAGTGACCCACCAATGGAGTTGCAAGGAATGATAAGCTCTGAAGGCAGGGACTGATGGGGACAGTGGCATCTTTAGTGGTGGGTGCCCCTCCCCCAGCAACCCACAGCCTCCAAGAAAGGTAAGGCCCAGTGCAAGATCCACTGGATACCCCCGGTGACCTCACAGACTATAGCCACCATGTCCCCCCAACAGCAAGACCAGTCTGTACGTGGCAATGTGCTTGCAGTAACTCTCTGTCTGTCCCCCGTCAGTACCACAGCCCCAGGATGGTGTCAAAGGCCAAGTGCGTCCACAGACCAGGCCGGCCTAGGCGGTTGCTGCTGGCTGTGTAGACATGAGGTTGGACGCTGAGGTCCCTACGTGGAGGCCATGGCCACATGGAGTGCCGGATGAGGGCACCCTGGGCTCGTCCTGTGGAGCAGGACGCAGATGAGCCAGGTAAGTGGCCGCACTGCTCACTGTCTGGGGGATAACTTAGTTCTTTTTCTCTAAGTCCTCTCGTCCATAGCTCTGTTTGTTCCAAAGCCGTCCTGGCTGGGACCTCAGACTCCTCCTCACGCAGGCCGCTTGGGGGTGTCCAGTGCCTCCACGCCACCACCCGGAAGCCTCGGCTTCACCAGTGGGGTGGGAACCTCCATGGAAACAGGTTACCCATCCCCCGTCTGTCTCCAGCATGGTGACTGAAACACGCAGCCTGGGGGTGGTGTGGGAACGGAGCCCCAGGGTGTCCTGCCCACAAAAACAGAGCTGTGACCAGAGGCCTCGCCAGAGCCCAGCAGCGACAGAGTGCACATGTGGGAGCCGAAGCTGGGCCGCTTCCCAGCACCGCCCACCAGGACGCCAGGGGCCCGGGGCTGAAGAATGTCTGGGAATGTTGGACGGCGGGCAGGCAGGGCTGAGTGTGTGCAGCCAGCGGGGCACAGTGGGCCTCAAGGAAAACAGTGGACAGATAAGGCCGCGCTCCCTTCCCGGCCTCTGCTGACTTTGGCACGAGCAGCGCCCACATTGGACCCGACAACAGGGGACAGGAGAGGACAGGCTGGGGGGGCTTGGGCCTTCCACATCCAGATTCAACTTCCAGGGGGGATGCAGCGCTGGCGAGGCCAGAGCGACTCCAGGTCCCTCCGCTCCCTGGCATCCTGTCGCCCGGCTTATCAGGAAATAAAGGGCTTGCTGACGAGCATCGGACTGAGCAGGGCAGGAGGACGGGACCTGGAAGCTCGTTTGGCCCTGGGGTCCCTTGGCGGGTTTGGGCCGAGCGTGAGCAGACTGCATGGCTATTCCTCCCCTCACACATCTACCTGGTCAGAGCCATAACTGCACCCAGGGTGAAGGTTGAGCAGCACTGGCAAAGCCCGACCCAGCTGGGGCCACCGCCCTACTGGGCCAGCACCAGCACCCCTGGGCCTCAGCCCTGCCTGCCCCTCCCAAGCGATCAGCCTGACACGAGGCCATGCAAGGGGAGCTCAGCCCAGCACCTCGGCTGTTTCCCTTCTCTTCTGTCCCCCCTCACAGTGAGAAACCCATCCGTGCTAGCTTCCAGCACCTCCTTGGCTGTCTTTGTACCATCTCTCTGCCTTTCCCCAGGCTCTGGGACCATCGGGGTCATCACAGAGGCCACATTCCCTCGATCGGCTTCCCACTGCTGCTCCCCTGGCCCCTCTTCCTTCCTCCCACTGGATCCCAGTCCATAATCCAGGGCTTTCTCTTGGCCCATGCTTGGGCGATGGGGCACATCCTGTGAGGTCTCACCAGGGTCACAGGTGTGTTGACTGGAGAGGTTGGTCTTTCTCCCCCAGACACACAAAGAAGACTGAGTGCCCCCTGCCCCCAGCCACGCGGAGGCTGCCACGTGCAGGCCCCAGTGACTTGCGCCCCCCCGCAAGGGGTCAGGATAGAGCAGCTCAGCTCTGTAGGAACATCTGGGTCATGGAAACAGTAGACCCGGCATTGCCGAGAAGTGGGCAGAACCAGGCCCCAGGCCACAGTCTGGACAGCCCAACTGGACAGTGGAGGAGGGCCATGTCCAGTTGCTCTGGGTCCCCTAACAATGCTGCTTCATTTCCCCAGTGGCCACACGTGGAGTGGGACAGTGGGGCTGGCAGCAGCTGGGAGCTGTCCAATTCTGGGGGCAGGATTGGGGGGAAGGGAGAGAAGGCGGGGGAGAGGAGAGGCCCAGGGCCTCCCAGGTGGGAGCAACCAGATCCTCGACCGCAGAAGCTGGATCTCCGCCGGCTGACTGCTTCCACTCACTTGTTGGGGCAGGACCAGGCAGCAGTGACCAACGGAGAAAACGGTGTTTGACCAAGACCTGGCCTGGGGCGTCGGTCTCTCAGCACTGGCCCTGAAGGCCTGCCCAGGCCGGAGGCCTAGAGATGAGGGGGCCCAGGCTGGGAGGAGGGGCACATGTCTCATCCCCAGACTGCCGCCAGAGAACACACGTGACAGCAAACTCTGGGGACTGGGGGACAGGGGTGCAAGGAGGGGCCTCACGCCCACCCCCACTTCAGCTGGAGGAAGAGCTCAGCTCTCCTACCTGGAGGAGCACACAGCCCTCCCACCTCGTCTACTGGACCCCCTTGTCTTGGGGAGGGCCTGGGAGGGGCTCACCCCATCCCCACACAGCTCTATTTCCTTCACAGGAAGGAGTGAGCTCCTGGGATCAGTGAGCTGAGCTGTGCCTGATGCCACTGGGCCGAGGCCTCTGATGGAGTGGGAGGCGCTCTTTGCCACTGCCTGGTGGGTGGCCCTGCACATCCCTCCTGGGGCAGAGAAGCCCTCTGCTCACCCTAGCCCCATGCCTGTCTGGCCTGTCCCCTTGCTGCTACGTGCAGCACCGGCCCTGGTACCACTTTTGCATCTGTCCAGATGCTCTGGTTGCAAACCCTGGTCCATTCTCTGGTGTATCTCCCGCTTAGACAAGCAAATAGCATGGTGGTTGGAGCAATGACAAAGGCAAGGGGACTGATCTGGGCCAGGGAAGCCAGGGGTCCAGGTGGATCCCAGGTGACTGTCCCACCCACTCCCAGGCCTGTTTCTTTCTGCAGAAGATCTCCCTCCAGGCTGGCCCAGGGTCACTTCCATGGCTAGCAAGCCCCAGGAACAGAGAGGGCCTCCCCCTGGCGGGGAGAGTGTCCAGATGGCTCGGCTCAGGCCACATGACCATCCCTGACCCACTCCGACCAGGATGATGGGTCAGGCCTGCCTCACACATCCAGGTCTGGAGCCCCATCTGGAGCAAAGCTCGTGGTCTAAGAACTGGGCACCCCATCAGACGTGAGGCAGATAACAGATGTAAGGCTGACTACAGGTTAGGGTTAGAGTTCACCACTGGGTTGTTCACAGAGTGAAAACTAGAAAAAAACAGCATCTGACCACAGGGCTGGGTTAAACCCTCGCAGGTCTGCACACCCAGCAGGATGTGGAATAGCCAAGATGCGCACAGTGAGGCTCTCAGTCACCTGCACAGACAGACTGACATGAGAAGACAGGGTGCCCATGGCAGACACAGCACAGCCCCCAATATCTGAAATGCCATACGACAAAGTAAACACCACCACAGATTTTATCAGAGCGGGTGGAATGCCCGCGGGTTTTATTGTCCTCCTTTTGACAATCTGCATTTTCTCAAGTTTCTAAAAGGAACACACATTAATTCTATAATAAAGGGGAAAGCAAAGCTATTAATAGTATGTCCGAGGGTACCCCAGCCCCGGCTCAGCTTCAGCAGGGGCTGTGGGAACAGATGTCCTCTCATGAGGAGACAGTGCTGCTCTTGGAGGCCACTTGTGTGCTGCGTGGATGGCCTGGCGCTGCATGCCCACCAACTGGTCATCCTCCAAGCAGAAGAGGGGTGAGAACTGCAGCCACCCAGGGTCTTCACAGAGGCCCCATCTCCCTAGCCGTGGACCCAGGACCTCACGCCAGGCCTCACCCGGTCAGGCACTCTGTCCACCCTGAGCAGAGGGCAGGTTCCCCATGATGCCCCCATCCCACCACTCACCAGCTGCTGAGACGTGTCAGCAGGACCCTGACCCCCTCAACCAAGCAACAAGAGGTCTGGTGGTGTCACAGAAACACACACAGCCTCCGCCTGGGATCACAGCCCCCCCACCTTGCAGTCACAGCCTCCACCCAGGGTCACAGCCCCACGCAGGGTCATAGCCTCCAAGTGGGGTCACAGCCCCCACCTGGGGTCTCAGCCTCCATGCAGGGTCACAACCTCCATGTGGGGTCACGGCCTCCACACAGGGTGACAGCCTCCATGTGGGGTCACAGGTCCCCAAAACCTGGCTGCCGGGGACCCCACTCAAAGTCCCTCCCCAGATCAGTTCCCTGGCTCCTTGCTGCCCCGCTGCCAGCATTAAACGATTCTGGTAGGAAAATAAAAACAGGAGTCCAAAAACTGATCTCACGGGAAGCCTGGTCTGCTCTGATGAATAATTCACTTCAAAGCAGACGCTGCTTACACTTCAGTTCTGAATTCTCTGGTCAAACATACATCAGGCAAATGAACAGAGCTACTTAAAATGGGCTCCTGCTGGTCTGCGCCTACTGGGCGGAGCCATTCTCGGGGGAGGGGCTTCTGCTGGGGCACAGGGCCTGAGGCCAGGCCAGGTTCCAGGAGGGCTGCTGGGTGAATGAGGCCACATCTCTGGGTGGGTGATTCTCTGAATATCTGGCCTCTCAGCCTCGCAGAGGCTGGGGGTTTGCTGACTTAGAAGACAGGCTGCCTCCATGCGGCCAGCCACAAAAACGGAAAGAACGGACAGACTGTTGTGCTGTGGGGTGGATGCAGCCCCAGAGTCGGGGGGCTGGTGGGAGGCTGCCATCTGCTTCCGAGGCTTCTGCAGGTGGCGTCTCCGACCTCACTCTTCATTCCTGTGTGATGGGCACAAAAGCAGCTCATGAACATGCACTGTTGGGCTAGGGCGGGATCTTCTCCTCCTGGCTGGAATCTTCCAGGGTGCTTGTCACACCCAGAGTCCAGCCTGAACCTCCCCAGACACCCAGGACACTAGGGTGGTTCCTGTCCCTCCCCTCCTCCACCCTGCTCCTCCTCACTCATACAGCCCCTTGCCCACCCTCTGGTGGTCCTGCCCGTTCCCTGGGAATATCCTCCCTCTAGCCTCCGAGGCTCCACTGCTGGCTCTCTGTGGTCCTCTGCAGTCCTCTGTCTTGGCTGCCTGACTCTTCATTAGAATAGGAGCTCAGAGCTCCCATCAGAGGACCAGGCCCTCAGAGCACCGGGTCTCTGGGGAGCGCGGCTGGGGGCTCTGTCAGCTCTGCCTCCCCAGGGACGAGCGTGCACACGCACTGCCAGCATCCCATTCAGGAGGCTCTGGGGGCCTAACCCTCTGTCTGCCCAGCCAAAGAACAGAGGGTGTGTGGTGCCCAGGGGAGGGGAGGCCAGGCTGCAGAGCTGAGGCGTCCTGCCCTTCCCTGCAGAGAGCACCCCCCCAGGCCCAATCTGCCCACAGCAAGGCGGCTCAGGGGACTGGGGTCGCATGGCCCAGCCAAGTGAAGGGCCATCCTCAGAGGCCCGTGTGGGCTGCTGGGTGAGCTCTGCTTCCCCTCGGCTACAAGTCACTGCTTCTCATACATGCTGATTAAAACTTTAAATTCATGTTTTGAGGCAAGATAAGAAATATTGAAGCAGAAAGCTTCTGTCTGCCCTTTGGACTTCAGTGTTCACCTGCGTTGAGCAGACGGCCTCAAGGTCAGGAAACTCAACCACAGAGATCAACTTCTCTCCCCCTGACACCAGTCACGTAACTTCTGAGAAGACAACATCCCTTTCTCAGTCCTGTACAGGGTCACAGTGACCACGCCCCCTCCACTGGCTTTGTACACAGACATCTTCGGTGAATTGGGGATAAAATGCCAGTATGTTATTACCCTTAAAGGTAGTGATTTAGAACAGACTGCTCAGACACTGAGGGAGATACTGGGCTGCACTGTCTGAAAGTTCTGAACTTAAAGATCAATGGTTGTGATCTTGCGATTAGATGTGGGAAGAAGCAACATGAAGGACCCATTTCCTGGGCCTGAACAGACCAGTAGGACAGGCGGCCCAGAGGCTCTGGGCCTCGTCCAGGCACAGCACATGAGGAAGTGGCCTCGCAACAATATCCTCTCCTGACCCAGGAATGAGCGCCCCGAGGGCCTTGGGACAAACTGATCATGAAATGCCTCCAAACTTTGGTTGGAATTAAAACTGAAAGTCTTCCCTGGTAGCTCAGTTGATAAAGAATCCAACTGCAATGCAGGAGACCCCACTTTGATTCCTAGGTGGGGAAGATCTCCTGCAGAAGGGATAGGCTACCCACTCCAGTATTCTTGGGCTTCCCTGGTGGCTCAGTCAGTAAAGAATCTGCCTGCAGTGTGGGAGACCTGGGTCCTATCTCTGTGTTGGGAAGATTCCCTGGACGTGGACATGGCTACCCACTCCAGTATTCTTGCCTGGAGAATTCCCATGGACAGAGGAGCCTGGCGGGGTTCAGTCCGTGGGGTCACAGAGTCAGACACAACTGAGTGACTAAGCACAGCACACATCACAAAACTGAAAGGGAGGGGACTCTAAAATAAGGAACATTACCCCCCTCTCCAGCTCTACTAGGATCAGGTCATCGGGGGTTCAAGGTAAAGAACAGGCTGAGGCCCTCTGTGCTCTGGGAAGATAGGCAGAACTGGCCCTCAGATGACATCTTCAGGAGAAAATGTTTATGATCCTGGATTCCTGCAGATTCCATACTTAGAAACGCACTAAACCATTAACGGAGACGTCTGTTCCCGGGGACCAGCAGCAGCCTTATTCCAAGACACGTGCTTGGGTACACACACCCTCAGCCAAGCCACAAACCCCCACCTCCTCGGAACAGGTCTCAAAGTTATGAGAGGCTGCCCATGGGGGCAGTGCTCACTTTGGCTCATGTACAAGTGTCCATTTCTTTCTTAGACTGACTATTGATTAGGGTTTTCGTGGACAGGATGAAGCCACTAAAAGCACACCCTGCACGACGGTGGTGTCAGGACAAACTGACCTTCCACAGCTTGGTGACCGGCAGTGTGCCACAGGGCCCTCCCCCTCACACCTGGCAACCTCCAGCCCCAGGTCCTGCCCCACAGCTGTGGACACAGAGAGGGGTTGGCCAGGAGGGGCCTGGGGCAAGAGGAAGGGTTTGTCAGTTTCAACATGACCGGAAGGGGCATGTCGAGAACTGCAGCCCCCGTGACAGGAAACAGGGTGCCCACCAGCCGCAGGAAGCCAGGAGACACCCCAAGAGCCATCTCTGGACCTGAAAAGGTCACAAATGGCCAGAAAACCACGTCACCTCTGGGGCCCGGCACCCATGCTGCTGTCTGAGTTTACCTAGCCTCTCTGTGAACAGGAGCCCACGCAGATTGCACACCCGGACCTCAGTGAACAGGAGCCCACATGGCTTGCACACCCAGACCTCAGTAAACAGGAGTCCACATGCCTGGCACACCTGGACCCAGGAATTTCATTTTTCAGATCTGCCCTGAGGAAGTGTCACACTGAGACCCATTTACACACACAGAAGGAGCTTGACCTCCACCCATCTGAGGTTCAAGAAACTGTTCCCCCGTTTCTGCAGATGGGATGGGGAGCCCTCCTGCAGGGTTTTCTGCCCAGCTAGGACTTGGCCTGGGCAGGGCCAAGGTCTGGACATGCGCTGCAGGCTCCAGATGCTGAGGGGCAGCAGGCAGGGGAAGGGGGTTGTGCCTCAGCCTGCCAACCCCAGGCCCACCTGGTTTCTCTGAGTCCAGTGCTGGCCTGCTGGTGCCAGGAGGCTAGAGATGGGGCACCCCTCAGCTGGGGTAGGCACAGGAAACATTACGCCATTAAGAACATCAAACATGTCAGCTGCCAGTGAGACTGTGATTCCGATTTGTTTCTTCCTACGTCTGCATTTTCTAGATTTCCTACAATAAACGTCTTCAGTTCAGTTCAGATGCTCAGTCTTGTCCGATTCTTTGTGACCCCATGGACTTCAGCACGCCAGGCTTCCCTCTCCATTACCAACACCCAGAGCTTACTCAAACTCATATCCATAGATCCAACCATCTTATCCTCTGTCGTCCCCTTCTCCTGCCTTCAATCTTTACCAGCATCAGGGTCTTTTCAAATGAGTCAGCTCTTCGCATCAGGTGGCCAAAGTATTGGATTTTCAGCTTCAGCATCAGTCCTTCCAATGAATATTCAGGACTGATCTCCTTTAGGATGGACTGGTTGGCTTTCCTTGCAGTCCAAGGGACTCTCAAGAGTCTTCTTTAACACCATAGTTCAAAAGCATCAGTTCTTCGGAGCTCAGCTTTCTTTATGGTCCAACTCTCACATCCATACATGACTACTGGAAAAACTATAGCTTTGACTAGATGGACCTTTGTTGGCAAAGTAATGTCTCTGCTTTTTAATATGCTGTCTAGGTTGGTCATAGCTTTTCTTCCAAGGAGCAAGCGTCTTTTAATTTCATGGCTACAGTCACCATCTGCAGTGATTTTGGAGCCCCCAAAAATAAAGTCTCTCACTGTTTCCATTGTTTCCCTGTCTATTTGCCATGAAGTGATGGGATCAGATACCATGATCTTAGTTTTCTGAAAGTTGAGTTTTAAGCCAACTTTTTCACTCTCCTCTTTCACTTTCATCAAGAGGCTCTTTAGTTCTTTAGTTCTTACTGTCTAATAAGCATCTTATTGTCTAATAAAAGGAGAAAAGATAGCAAACTTCCAGCCAAATGGAGTGACCGGGACTGGGTTACTTTCCTACATGAAACCACCTCCACAGACAGAAGATGTGACACCAGGGTTTCCAGGGCCCCAGATATCAGGCCGCAAAGAGCCACGATGCCAGGGAGATGGCAACAGACGAGGTGCCCCTGACAAGAGCCCTGGGCAGCTGTCATACAGAGTTTCCACACCTCAGCACAGGTGCTTCCAGCAGAGCCTGGTGGACATCCCAGGTTGAGAATACTGAGAATCCAGGGAAACCAAGGCAGCAATAGCTTTATCCTCATGTACCCATGAGGATAGAGCTGCACACAGACCCCAGGGAGACCCAGAATCCCCACATCCACAGAAGAGCACAGGTTAGAAAGTGAATTTGTGGTTGGAAACCTTCCCACACAAATAAGTCCAGGCCTAAATGGCAGCCTGGAGGATTCCACCCGATAGTTAACGTGAACTCATAGCAATTCTACATAAATTCTTTCATAAAATTGAAAAGAAAAAAATAATTCCAAAATCATTCTATGAGACTATGTTGAAACTCAACATTCAAAAAACTAAGATCATGGCATCTGGTCCCATTGCTTCATGAAAAATAGAAGGAGGAAAAATTGAAGCAGTGACAGATTTTCTTTTCTTGGGCTCAAAAATCACTTTGGACGGTGACTGCAGCCATGAAAATAAAAGATGCTTGCTCCTTGGAGGAAAAGCTATGACAAATCTAGATGGCATATTAAAAAGCAGAGACATCACTGCTGATAAAGGCCATATAGTCAAAGCTATGGTTTTTCCAGTAATCATGTTTGGATGTGAGAGTTGGACCACACAAGGTTAAGCGCCAAAGGATTGATGCCTTCGATCTGTGGTACTGGAAAAGACTCTTGAGAGTCCCTTGGATATAAAGATCAAACCAGTCAATCCTAAAGGAAATCAACCCTGAGTATTCGTTGGAAGGACTGATGCTGAAGTTGAAGCTTCAGTACTTTGGCCAGCTGATGCGAAGAACCGACTCATTGGGAAAGACCCTGACGCTGGGAAAGATTGAAGACAAAAGGAGAAGAGGGCAGCAGAGGAGAAGATGCTTAGATGGCATCACTGGTTCAGCGGACATGAATCTGAACAAACTTGGGAAGATAGTGAAGAACAGGACAGCCTGGTGTGCTGCAGTCCTGTGCAGTGCACAGGGTCAGACACGACTGAGCAACTGAACAACAGCAACAAATGCTATGAGACCAGCATATCCTGATAGAAAAAATCAGACAAGTTACCAAGAAAAGATGCAGAAAGTATCCCTCGCAAACATAGATGAAAAATCCCAAACAAGTTTACTCAATTGAATCCAATATACAACAAATGTAATACATCACAGTTTAGCCCAAGAATTCAGGGTTGACTTAGCATTCAAAATTTAATCAGTGTAATTCAGCATACTAAAACTAAAAGAAAAATAATATGATTATCTCATAGACACAGAAAAAACAATTGACAAAGTTCAGCATACATTCTGATAAAAACTCTCAGCAAACTAGAAATAGCCAGGAACTTCCTCCATTGATAAAGAGCATTTAGAAAAATCTACAGCTGACGTCATACTTACGGGTGAGACTGCATGCTTTGCCCCTCAGATCAGGACAGGAGAGGAGGTCTGCTCTCACAGTTCGGCCCGCTGGGGCGGGAAAAAAGGAACGGAAGGCTGAGGTCACGGCTGGAGAGGAAGACGTGAAGCTGTCTTTATCTGCAGATGACTAGCTCATCTATGCAGAAAACCTAATGGAATCCACAAAAAAAGCAACTGGAGCGGAGGGAGTCTGCCAGGTCATGAGATCAAGGTCAGTGTGAATTTCTACAGTAGGCAGTGAGCAACCAGAAGGTGAAATGAAAAGGAAGACCCCATTTATAGTCACATGAGTTTAAAATATTTAAGGATAAATCTGACAAAAGATGTGTAAGACGTGTATACATAAAACAATAAGACGTTGCTGAGGAAAATTGCAGAAGACCTAAAGAAATGGAAGGTTACTCTACATCAGGGTTGGAAGCAGTGATGTTCTTGCAATATCGACCAGTTGATCTATAGATTCAACAAACACCCAGCCAATGTCCCAGAAGGCTCTATTTCTTCAGTAGAGTCTGACAGATGTACCCTAAAATCCAGAAGGAAATGCAAAGAACCTGTAGTAGCCAGAGCAATTTTGAAAGAGAAGAATGAAGTTTGAGGACTTATGCTAAACCTGATTTAAAACTTAATAAAGATAGTAGCCAGGATAGAGTGTCTATATAAAATCCAGATTAGATCCTCATGCAAATGATTTTTGACAAAAATTCTAAGGCAGTTCCGTCGACAGGAGTCTCTTTTTTAACAAGGAGTGTCAGGACAATTGACTAGCCATATGGGGGAAAATGAACGTTTATCTATACCCTGCACCATATACAGATATTAACTGAGAATGGATCATAGATCTAAATGTAAAACCTAAAAGTATAAAACTTGTAGAAGAACACACAAGAGAAAATCCTTGTGACTTTAGGTTAGGCAAAAATTTCTTAGGTTCAATACCAATAGGATTATCTATAAAAGAACAAATTGACAAACTAGATTTCATCAAAATTTTAAATTTCTGCTCTTCAGAAGACATTATTAAGAGAATAAAAAGACCAGCCATAAAATGAGACAAAATATTTGCAAACCATATTTCTACTTTAATCCTGAATATGTAAAGAACTCTCAACACTCAATAATAAGAAAACTAATAACTCTTTTTTAGATTTGAACAGACGATTCACCACAGAAGAGATACAATTTGCAAATTAACACTGATATAGTTTGCAAATTTTCCCTGATTCTGGGGAAGACTGAAGGGAAAAAGAGAAGGGGTCGGCAGAGGATGAGAAGGTTAGATAACATCACTGATTCAATGGACACGAATTTGAGCAAACTCTGGGAAACAGTGAAGGACAGAGAAGCCTGGCACGCTGCAAAGAGTCAGACACAATTAGAAACTGAACAACACAACAAATTAACACCAGAAATGCTCAATGTCATTAGCCATCAGGGAAAATAAAACTGCAACAAGATGCCGCTATCAACCTATTAGAACGGCTACAAATAAAAGGATCAACAAAATCAAGCACGGATGAGGATGTGGGTCAATTCACACTCTGCTGGTGGTAATAATGTAAAATGGTATGACTGCTTTTGAAAAAGACGGGACAGTTTCTTAAAAAACTAAACACATTCCTCGCATATGATCTAGCCATTTCACTCCCCAAGAGAAATGAAAACATGTCCACACAAAGACCTGTATGTAAATGTCCACAGCAGTTTAATTTGTAATAGCCCCAAAGAAGCAATCCACACATGTCCATCAACAGGGGATGAGACATACAAACTATCGTTTCCAAACAATGGGGTTCTGTTCAGCTTTAAGTAGGAATGAAATTGGTTCACACAGCAACGTGGATGAATCTCAAAATATTGATGCCGAGTGACAGAATGATTCCACTTACATAAGACTGTAGAAAATGCAAACTAATCTACAGTGACAGAAAGCAGATCAGTGGTTTCCTGGAGACGAAGGGCAGCGCAGAGGGTAGGAGGGGGGACCCCAGAGGCACATGAGGAGTCTGGGGGGCTGGACGGTTCATCGGCTCCCTGTGGTGACGGCTTCACAGGTGCACGTGTGTGTTCAGCACTTGTCAAATTGGGTTTTACATCCGTATAGTTTAATATGTCAGCTTTACCTCTGAAAGGCTGTTTTTAACATTCTGAGTAATGACATCAGTAAAATGGCAGAATGGGGACATCCAAAAAGCCTCTTATCCATAAAAGCAACGAGAACATTGGCAAAAATGATCGGAATCAACTGTTTCAGACCTCTGGAAATCAACCAAAGACTTGCAATGAGGAATGTTTATTCAAGAAAAACAGCTGAATCTCAGTAAGAACTGAGCTCTGTGGCATTTTAACTTGCCCTCCTCCCATCTGCCTCCCCCACCTCCACAGTAGCCTTGAAAACCAATAGGCTGGCAGCTGGTGGAGGGGATAGAAAGGAGGTGCTGCCCCCAACCATCAATTCCCAGAAGATCATCACAGTCTGACCCGTCTGGTGGTCCCCAAAGACCACACTTGCAAGGCTATCTTCATCTGACTTGAGCTGGAGCTCACCCAATGGGAACAGCCATTTCCCCAAGGGCATTTGTTTCTTAATCAAAAGCAAGTGGTTAGGATTCTGGGCTTTCACTACTATGACCTCAGTTCAATCCCTGGTTGGGGAATTGAGATCCCACAAGACATGTAGCACTGCCAAAAAAAGAAGAAAAAAAACCAAACAAACCAGAGGCAGTCATTTAATGTTGTAGCTGCCTAAGGCAGCCCATGATAGCTGGGGCAAGAAAATGACAAACAAGCAAGCTTAATAGGAGACACTGGGGAGTAAGGTGTCCACAGGGCAATTTGGAAAGCTCCCATGCATTCCTAGGAGCCTGGAAGGCCACGGACATGCCTAGCACTGCGCACCTACTTGGTGAGGAGCTGATGAAGCCCTGCATTCTCACTTCTGGCCAACCTTTAGGCAGGAAGTGAAGGCTAAGGCAGAGTTGGCAACCACTGGCTGAGTGTTGAAGGTGTACCAGCAATGACTGAGACATATTGGTCAACAGTTTAAGGAGCTCTCTGTCCAGCCATCAGCTGACCTCTAAGGTAGCTGAGGAGACACTTCATATAGCTACACAGGACAAAGAACACAGACTTCACAGATTAACTCAGAAAATCAGAAACAACCACCACCAAACTACAAATCTGACAACAACAAACCTTGGGGAGGGAAGAAAAACTGACTTCCAGGATTGCCCCATTGTATTATTTTAAATGTCCAGTTTAAAAACAAAACAAAAAACAAAAACAGAGAGATGTAAAGAAACAAGAAAGCATGTTCCATACACAGGGCACAAAGCAATCAACAGAAACTGTTCCTGGTGCTGTCCGGACACTAAACTTATCAGAGATTTCAAGTTAGTTGTTTTAAATATATTCAAAGAACTGAAGGAAACCAAGTAAAAACACTAGAAGAGGGACTTCCCTGGTGGTCCAGTGGCTAAAACTCTGTGCTCCCAATGCAAGGGGAACTAGATTCAATCCCTGGTCGGGGAACTGGATACTGCATGTCACAACTGAAGACCCCACCCATCACAACAGAGGACCCCAAACATCACAGCTGAAGACCCACACGCCACAGCTGAAGACCCATATGCCACAGCTGAACACCCCATGTGCCACAGCTGAAGACCCCACACGCCACAGCTGAAGCCCCCACACGCCACAGCCGAAGACCCCACGTGCCACAGCTGAAGACCCCACG
>ML664152.1:1883939-1952184 GCA_007570785.1 Antilocapra americana
CCACGCACCACAGCTGAAGACCCCACGCGCCACAGCTGAAGACTCCATGCACCACAGCTGAAGACCCACACGCCACAGCTGAAGCATCACAACTAAAGACCCCACATACTGCAATGAAGACTGAAGATCCCGTGTGCCTCAGCTAGGACCTGGTGCAGCCAAATAAACAAATAAACATCTGGTGGCAGGGGGAACTACAAGTATGAGGACAACGTATCACCAAATAAAGACTATCAACAAAGAGACATGAAAAGAGCCAGACGGGATTTCTGGAGTCAAAAAGTACAATAACTGAAATAGAATATTCACTAGCAGATTTGAGCAGCAGAAGAAAGAATCAGCAAACTTGAAGACAGGTGAGGAACAGAGCAACAGAGGAAGAAAAGAAAGCAAAAGGAACAGAGCCTCAGAGACCCATGGGACACCACTAGCACCCAAAATACACATAAAAGGGTCAAGAAAAAGTGGAGTGAGGGAAGGAGCAGAGGGAATATTTGAAAAACTAATGACCTAAAACTTCTCAAATTTGAAGAAAAACATTAATTTACACACTGTAGAAGCTCAACAAACTCTAAGTAGGATAAACTCAAAGGGATCCACATCTGGATACATCATACTTAACTGTAGAAAATTCAAGTCAAGGAGCAATCTTAAAAGGAGCAGTAGAGAAGTAGGAGCGTGAGAAAGACTGAAAGTTATTTTCTCATCAGAAACCATGGAGATCACATTCACCGTGCTGGAAGATACACTGTCAACCAAGAATTTCATGTTCAGTAAAAGCACCCTGCAAAGTGCAAGGGAAATTAAGACACATAAATGGGGACTTCCTTTGGTGGTCCAGTGGTTAGGACTTGGCACTGTCACTGCCATGGCCCTGCGTTCAGTCTTTGGTCAGGGAATAAGACTCTGCAAGCTGAGTGGTGGGGCAACAGTGACAACACAAAAGACACATAAACCAAATAACAAAATTCAGTGATAAAAAGAAATAATACATACGTTTATAAAGATGTATACACATAGATTTTTAATTTTAACAAAATGAATGAAAGTAAATAAAATCTGACAGAACCCATCACTAGCAAGCCTTCCCTACAAGAAACACTAAAGAGAGGCCTTTGGATTGAAATGGAAGGGCACTAGATGGTCACTGGAATTGACATTAAAAAGGACAGAACACTAGGGACTTGCCTGGTGGTCCAGTCGTTAAGACTTTCACTCTCAATGCAGAAGGCATGAGTTCAATCCCTGGTCAGCTGGCATGCAGCCTGGCACAGCCAAAAAAAAAAATTAAAGAACATTGGGAAAGGTAAAGGTAAAAGATGAAACAAATGTATTTTTCCATTTACAATCTTTAGTTAGAAACAGTTTCCATATGATCCAGAAATTCCACTTCTAGGTGGAGATATACCTTAGAGGTTAGAAACACATAAAACCTTGTACAAGAATGTTCATTTCAATATTATTCACAATAGCCAGAAGGTGCTGCTGCTGCTGCTAAGTCGCTTCAGTCGTGTCCTACTCTGTGCTACCCCACAGATGGCAGCCCACCAGGCTTCCCCGTCCCTGGGATTCTCCAGGCAAGAACACCAGAGTGGGTTGCCATTTCCCTCTCCAATGCATGAAAGTGAAAAGGGAAAGTGAAGTCACTCAATTGTGTCAGACTCTTAGCGACCCCATGGACTGCAGCCCACCAGGCTCCTCTGTCCCTGGGGTTTTCCAGGCAAGAGTACTGGAGTGGGGTGCCATTGCCTTCTCCGAGCCAGAAGGTGAAAACAACCAAAATGTCCATCAATGATAAAGATAATATGGTCCATCCAGTGAAATATTACTTAGCCATGAAAAGCAACACCCCTGACATGCTACAGTATGCAGGAGCCTTGAAAGTTTATGCTCAGGAAATGAAGTTAGACTCAGAAAATCCTGCACTGTCTGAGTCCATTCATAGGAAACATCCAAACAGGGAAACCCGTAGACGCGAATAGCAGAGCAATGGTGGTGAGGCTGGGCGTGGGGGAACAGAGGGGGCAGCTGGAGAGCACAGTGTGCATTTGTGTGTGCATCCTCAGTCGCTCAGTCGTGTCTGACTCTTGGCAACCCCCTGGACTGCAGCCCACCAGGCTCCTCTGTCCATGGGATTCTTCAGGCAAGGAAGCTGGAGTGGTTGCCATTTCCTTCTTCAGGAAATCTTTCCTGACCCAGGGATTGAAACTGGGCCTCCTGTGGCTCCTGCATTGCAGAAGAATCCTTTACTGCTGAGCTACCAGGGAAGCCCGGGTTTGTGTTTGTGGTCATGGAAAAGTTCTGGAGCCAGAGAGGGGACGGTGTCCTGCATGCAACAGTGTGCCCGTGCAAAATGATGCTGAATGAGACTTTTAAAGGATGAACTGCAAGGCATGTGAATTATATCTCAATTCTTTTTAATTCTGAAAGAGAATTGTTTTAAAAGATGACAACTATGGCTAAAAGGAGCACAAATGCCAATGCATGCCTGCTGTGCTCCAGAGCCAAGGGACGGGCCTGTGCCCACCTTTGGGGAGTATGCGCCCAGAGCCGCCAGAACGAAGGAGCTGCTCTCTTCTGCATCTCTCAAGGAGCAGGCTGGGCTGTCCTGACCCAGACGCCCTCATGCCGTGGGTGCCCTGGCATCTCGCCGCAGCAGCTGCAGCTTCTTCTGGCCTTGGCCGGCTGCCAGCCCTCCCCCCTGCCTGTCCCTCAGAGGCCTAATCTGCTCACATCTGCCATTGATTTCTAACATGAAGGATGTTGTGTTTACAGTGTGGTAAGCTGAGCAGACCGGAGGAGTCTACCTTGGGGTCAGGGAGGCAGTGAGCTGGGTGCGCCTGGCCCTCGGCTACTGTGCCTGTGTCCACAGAGTCTGACCTGGGTCCCAGGGCCTGGTGTCAGGGTACAAAGAGGGACAGAAGCGGGAGGAGGGAGCCTGGCCAGGCCCCAACGCCAGGCAGAGGCAGCCTTCAGTCTCCTTGAAGCTCTCCAGCAGCTGCTCGCTATAGACTCCCACATTTAACACATCCTCTGACTCTGAAATATTAGGGCCACCTGGCTCCCCTGTGCACCCATCACCCCAGAAGGTATGCAGCTGGGGAGACCTAGAGGGTTTTGATTCTGTGATCCCTGCCCTTCTCCTCAAGGAGGTGCTGAGACAGGCAGGGGTCTGTGCATCTGTCCACAGCCCTGCCTGGCACACAGACATCAAGACAGATGGACATGACTCCTGCATTCATTCCTGTGGAGTGGGGGTGGTCATCTCCCACATACCCGAACATGCCAGCTCCCCTGCTGGGCTCACTGAGACCCCAGGACACGCCAGTCAGCCTGCCAGGCTCAGGGCCAGAGATGGAGGCCTGAGTGCAGAGCAGCAGCCCGGGGTCCTGACTGCCCAGCTCAGCACCTGCCAGGACTGCCTGCCCCTGCCCTCCTACTGCTGGTCTCTGAGACACCTGCAGGAAGACACCCCTGGGCCCCCACCTTTAGGAGCCTCCCCTCATGCCCTCAGGTGGATCTGGGGCTCTTCCTTCTGCAGACACTGTGGGGCAGGGGGGGAATCTCAGGAGCCAGGGTTCCTGGGCCCAGCTGAGCCATGATCCAGCTGCGTCCCCAAAAGTCTTATCCCCTCCAGCCAGGCCACTTGGACAGGATGATCTTAGAGGCAGGTCTGGCTCCTGAGTGCCCCCTGCCCCAACCCAATCGCTCTGGGCTTCCTGCCACCAAATCACGGTGCCTGCGCCTGGCAGAGACACTGGACCGGACATCACAGGCCCCCCAAGCCCCAGCGCTGGTGCCAGCTTGCCCTCCTTAAGAGGCCAGCTCAGAAACATGGTCTCTTCTAGGAAAACGAGCTGGGAGCTGGGATGGCGACTCCAGATGTGGAGCCCACGGAGCTGACTGCTTACGCACAAGCCAAGGACAATGGACGGTGCGCCCAGAGGCTGTGCCCCGGCCCCAAGCTATGGTACTGGGCCTCTGGCCACATGAATGTGGACACGCCTCCGGTTCCAGCTCCCATGGGGTCAGACTGTCCCAGAGCCAGCCGGCAGAGGGGAGTCGCACCTGTTCCCCATGGCAGCATCTTACCTTTCCCAGGATGTCACGGAAATGGGCTCCAACAGGAAGCAGGCTCTGGGCTCTGGCTTCTTTCACTTGGAAAAATGCACTGAAGATTGGTCTGTGCCACGTGAAGGCCAGCATGGTCCTTCCTGTCCTGTGAACGACCCCACTGTGGGGATGTGGTGCCTGCTGGATGGCACCTGAGTTCTCCCCACATTCTCATCCTTACAGAGGATGAGCTTCCAGTTCACCTGGGCAGGTGCATTAGCTTGACTGTGGACATGTACACCAGTGGGGATTAAATACCACCTTAAATCTGGAGAACTGTGGGAAGCCCGTCATCTCAGGGGAGCAGTGCCTGCTGACGCAGATGGGGGGTGGTCTGGGGTGGGGGCATCAGCCCAGAAGAGGAGCACGCACCACAGGGCCCACCTGGGGACACCTGGAGGGGACAAGGAGACAGGGACCCGGCCACAAGCCACCTTGGCCTGAGTGTACAGGCAGGCTGTGCTGAGGCTGTATCTGAGCTTGGGGCTCTGCTTTTCCACAAAGAACTCAGAAAAGGACAGGCACACATTCCCAAACCAGGGCCTGAGATGCCTGCTGAGGCCTTGCTCACACCACTGCCCGCAGGACTAGAGCCCAGTGAGTGGGCAGAGGGCCCCATTCTCTCTGAGGCATCGGAGGAAGCAGTTACGGCCGCTCGGAGAGACTTTATTTCTTGGAAAACATCACAGCACAGATCTGCTTGCTCTTGCAGTGTTTGCAAATATCATAGAATAATTGGAAATTACCCTTGCCTGGAAAAAATTTCACACAATCAGCTCTCTCGCCAAGAACTTCTGGAGAAAGAAAGAAGCAGGGAAAGTCCAGGCCATGCTCATCTGAAGATCCAGGCCTGTGGCAGAGCTCTGGTTTCATTTTGGTGTAGTTTTAAAAACCCGGGTGCCTCTGGGCCATGGTCCCCTGAGATTGGGGATTGCATCTGGCCACCTTCCTGATATCCGTGTGTGTCCTGGGGGTCAAAGTGGGCTGGATCACTCTGCATCCCTAGCAGGCCCCAGATCTCACGACAGCCCCCCAACCACGCTCCCTGCCTGGGAGGGGAGTTACTCTAGGGCCAGAGCAGGAGAGAATAGGACCCTGGTGACCACACAAGGGCCCTGAACACCTCTGCTTGGAAGTGAGACACTCTTCTGGGCCAAAGCAGGCTGATAGCCATGGCAGAGCAGACAGGAAATGCAGCCTGCAAGCAGGGGGCACTGGGTGCCTGTGACAGCCCTAATCGCTCCAAGCTGAGGCCTCTGGGACCCCCTGCTGCCCAAGAGAGGTGAGGACAGCAGGGGGTCTGGACTCTGCTGATCAGGACCAGACAGAGAGAAGGGGGGCGGGGGGGTGGGTAGAGACAGGGTGAGTGGGGCCTGGGTTCAGAGCAGCTCAGCTTGAAAAGGCCAGATTGACACCTGGAGAACAGTCCATAGGGTCAGGGAGCCACAGTGGACCCAGCAGAGAGGTTGGGTTTAAGGCTGATCGGTACCTGGAGGCCAGGCGTGGGTCTCAGGGCCTAAGAAAGTCAATGAGAATCCAGTTAGAGAGAGGCGGTGCCCAGGGGCCTGAATGCCAGGCAGCTGGTCTCTTCCTGAGCAGGAGGGAACCTTTCCCAACCCCGCCCCTCACCACCACGGCTGTAGGAGAGGGGCAGGCAAGGCAGGAGGCTGGACTGAGAAGTCCCCTCTCAGATTTTAAACAATAAGAAGAAAGTGAGGAAGAGTTAAGGTTTGGTTTTTTAAAGATCTCTGCCCTATATTTTCCGGTGTTGGCTGTTCTAAACGAGCACTATCAAAATATGTTCATAAGACACTGGCCTCATGAAATTTCCCCCCCAAATTAAAACACCAATTAGTTTGAGAATCCTGCTGCCACCCCCTTCCCAGAGGTTCAGAGTTCACATTAGCCCATTAAAGGCACTGCTAAGTCTGCTGCATGGCCTGTTTTCAACCTTGCCTAACTTTGCATCCCCCAAACTAATCTGGCCAAAGAATCTGCTTTTCACATAACAGCTGATACTGACCCAGAGTCCTGACTCTGACCTTGGAGGAAGTTGCATCAGAATAACAGCACAGGTAAGTCAGACATATCCTGGCCTCCTGATGCTGGCTTCCTTCAGAACAGGACTTTGAAACATGATGGCCATGTTTCTCCACTTCTCTAGGCTCTGGGCTGGATGGTGCCCTTTCTCCCAGCAGAGAAGTGAACACCAAGCCTGGAAACACAGAAGAGAGACAGTCAGAGGTGGAAAGTGAAAGTGCTAATTGCTCAGTGTCTGACTCTATGCAACCGCATGGACAGCAGCCCACCAGGCTCCTCTGTCCATGGAATTCTCCAGGCAAGAATACTGGAGTGGGTAGCCATTCTCTTCTCCAGAAGTTTCTCTCGACCCAGGAATTGAACCCTTGTCTCCTGCATTGAAGGCGGATTCTTTACAATCTGAGTCACCATATTGTAGCCCCCCAAACAGTGTGAAGTGTGGCTACAGGAAAGCAAGGCCAGCAGTGGGCAGACGGACCCAGGTGACAGGACACAGGGCCCTGCCCCATGCTGGGGGTGCCTGTGACACCTGTCCTGAGTGGGTGGGCTCAGCCCTTGTGTGTGCAGTGGGCAGGGCTCACGGAGCTGCTCATCAGTGGGCGTGGCTCTCTTACAGATGGGAGGGCTGGGGGGACCAACAAGGATAGGGGTGTGAACCAACAAGGATAGGGGTGTGAACCCAGCCCAGGACAGGCCCACAGGCAAGATGCCCCCCACCCGGCCCCTCTTCACATCAGACACTCAGGTTCTGTGACCCTAAACATTCCTGCAGCCCAGACATGCCAGCAGCCAGATGGGCAGGTGGGCAGCCAGTGCACCCCAAACCTGAGGTTGCTCACGCCCCTCTCATGGGCTGAGCTGTGCTTTAGCTGACAGTGAAGCCTCCAACCCTAGGGAGGCTGCAGGGCTGCAGGGCAGAATAGGGCTGTATTAGGAAATAGGGCTTTAAAGGGTTAAAAGTTAAAACGATATCATATCACTAGGAGGGCACCCAGGCCAATAGGGACGGTGTCCTCAGAAGAGGTGAGGATACAGACACCCACAGAGGGATGACCTGAGTTGCTTGTCTTGCATCGTTAAGCCATTTGGGGTTTCTGCAGGCAGGGTGGGGGGCCCAGGCCCTGGGCCCCAGTTATGCAGTCCCAGCTCTGGGCTGTGTGGCCCCCACACCCTCAGCTGCTCCTCCAACCTCTTTCTAGTCACTCCCTCATTCTCCCTCGAGGGATAAAGCAAATGCCTCCGCTGAGATGCACATGACTATGTACAAAATACCTCGAGTCGCTCACCTAGTTCCAGCAGCGCCCCCCGTCCCTGCCCTGAAACCAGTGGGAGGAGAGGAGGCGGCTGTCACCTCACCAGGGTCCTTGCCATGCTGTCAGTGAGTATGGAGACCACAGGTCCTCAGGAATGCAGCAGCCCACGGGCGGTGGGCACTGGGGAGGTTCCAAGGCCGTGTGGTCCAGCCCCTGCAGATCAGGGAAACTGTGGCTGAGCGGAGACATTCCCAAATACTCCTTTGAGGTGAGCTGCCCCCTCTGGAACCCTCATCTACCCCTACAGCTTCCCCCAAGGAAGCCAAGCAACACGTGATGGGGGCTCCCTCTGGCCAGGATGGCTGGGGGTCTAATGGCCCCCACATCCAGGGCCATCAGGAAATGGGGCCAGGCCAGCCCAGCCTTGGGTCAGCAAGTCCCCACGCCATCACCAGCCAGCTGGGCTGTGCAGGGCAGCTCCGTGGAGAGGGGGCAGGGGAAGGTAGGTGGGGGAAGGCCCAGTGTCCCCACTGCTGCCACCACCATGCTCAGGGACACCTCTCACAGCACTGGCCCAGCCAGGTTTCTGAGGCTTGTCGTCTTGGCATCAAATCACCTCTCCCATCTGCGGGGGCTGTAGGGGAGCAGGGCCTGACCAGCACCCAGAGCACCCAGGTGCTGGGGCCTTTCCAGCAGATAGGAAAGGCCAGGCCTGATGCCCCCCCAGAGCTGGGGCGTTTGAGCCTTGGGTGCCCCCAGCCCTCTGCAGCGGCCCCTCCTCTGCTGGCCTAGGGGTGGCCATGGGCCCAGAGCACCAGGAGGGAGGCACCTGAGGCTGGCAGAGCCTAGCAGACTCAGGGCTGCGGTTCCCTGCTCCTATCCCCAGGCCGCAGGCAAGGACTGGGGGGTGCCTCGAGTCCTGGGGAACCGCTTGAGCTTCCCACAGTTGCTGAGCCAGCGGCCGCGGCCTGCAGGGGCTTTGTCTGTTTGCCCCCAGTGGCCGCTCACCCAGGGCTGGCTCCTGACCCTCGCTGCCCTCTTCCTCCCCACACCAGTGTGTCCTCAGGAACCGATGATTCCAGGTGGGAGGCCAGCGCGCAGGGCTGACACCCCATCTCCTAGCTCAGAGGTGAGATCCAGGTTGCAGCATCACCAAGTCCTCAGCTGCTGGCAAAGCTGAAAACTCAGACTAAAAATAAAAGGTGTTTCTCCCGGAGGCGCCAGCGCTGGGCCTGTGATGATGCCCCCACCACAGAGAGATCCTGAGCTCCTCCAGGTCACACAGGGATGGCGAAGAGAACTCACCCCCAACCCATCCGGGTTAGAGGCTGGGAGGCTTGGCCTCCAAACATCCAGCGGCTCCTGGCCTCCCCGCACCCCCAGGGCCCATGGCCGACCTCCCCAGGAGCACCACTGGAGGGTGCTCTCCCTGACTTGCATACTGGCCAAGGGGTCTCGCACCCACCGTACATGAGAATCACCCAGAAGAGGGCTCAGATCTGGATTTCTGTTTCCACCTAGCCCCAGGGGACCCATACCTCAGGCACAAGGTGGCCTGCATGCAGCTGTGAGCCATGGCCTTGGACAGACCCCAGGGCCCCAAATCTCCTCCTTCACCGTGAGTACTGGCCACCAGGCACTGCAGTCCCTCACTCGCCCCTCCCCCATCAGGACCCCCACCCACTATTGAGCCACCTGGCCCTGGGAGCTCAGTGTGTGCAGAGCACTTCACAGTTTGCAGACCCTTGCTCACCCCTCCCATCTCTGTCTGTTGGGCAGAGCAGACGGTGCCCCCTGAGTCCACCCATGGGACCCTCCACCCTCTTGCTGCTTCAACCTGCCAAGGGCTGTGGCCTCAGCAAATGGCCTGGAGCTGAGTGGGGTGGCTCGGGTGTACAACAGGAACAGGTCAAATTCCAAGAAGCAGAGAGGGCTGCATGAGCTCAGCCTCCTCTTGACTCTCAGCAGGACTGAGGTTTAGAAGGAAATCTGCGGTTTTCTTAAGAATATTCTACATGAATCCTGCAGGACTTGGGTCAGGACCCCCTGCTGCCTGAGGACACTGTCCTCCTCCCTGTGAGGAGGTCGGGGCGGGGTGGGGGAGAGGCCACAGACCCACCTCTGAGGACAAGGTCCCCTCCCCATCAGAGCTGTGCTAGGAGGGATGATGGAGGTGAGGCACCTCCAAAGAGCTTGCCTGCAGAGCGGGTGCCTGAGGCCAGCCCTGCAGGGGCAGCTCTGCCACTGACCAGAGCCCGCAGACCCCCACAGTGCGTATGCACCAGCCCAGCCAGAAGGCCCCAGGTCACAGAAACAGCACACAAAGTCTTGGGTCCCTGCTCTTCCTTCCTCCAGCCCAGAGCTGGCCCGGCCCCACTCCTCCCCACCCACCCACCCCCATCCCACCTACTCTGGCCGGGGTTGGGCCCCCAGATTCAGGCTGCAGGCCGCCGTGCTCAGGGCCTTTGCACATGCAGAGGAGACTCCCACAAGCCGGCTGGTGAGCCAAGGCCCCGGCAGCTTCACCTGTCCCGGCTGTGGCCCCCAGAAGCTTCTTGTTTTCCTTCCTCTCCAGGGAGACAGGCTGTTCCTGCTGTTTCCAGAAAGTGTGTTTGTTATTTGTTCCTGGAAACACCATCTGATTAAACAGGCTCTGTTCGGATCTGCCAGTCAAAGGCAGCGGCTCATGTGGGCCCTAGAGGCAGATGGTGGGGCCACTCTGTCCTCCAGGTTGGGAGCAGCTTAAACAGGGAAATGGCAGAGCCAGGGGGACCCTCCCTCATAGCATGGCTCACCCGGCATGACTGGCTGCAGAATCTCCCTCTGCAGGTCATCACCCCCCAAGCAAACAGATACTGGGAGCATGTTCAAGAACAAGCACACACAAGCATGCGTACACACACATGTGCAAGGGGCACATGTGTGAGTGAGCCCGCTCGCATTTTTGGACACACACATAGAGTATACATACACACTCGTGCACACACTCAGAGGCCCCAATCTTAGCAGCAGGGCACAGTTGTAGGAATATCAACTTAACACCTAACAAACAATTGAGCAGAAATGTAAATCATTAATAAAGTCTCATAAACAAAAGTCAAGTGGGAATTCTGTTTACAGCAGGCAGGAATGCAGAATCACTGACTAAACACCCAGCCTCTTGTGCTTGACAGCCATCCCCAGTCACCCCAGAGGTCCTGAGCCATCCCACCCACAGCCCACAGCCCTGCGGACACAGGCAGAGACCTGGCCCCTGTGCTTAAATAGACGTAGACCCTCAGAGAGGGCCCAGGTTTCCACTGGGTCAGTCACTGGCTGGCCAAGACTCCCTCCAGAGTCTCGGAATCCCCAAACTCTTCACCTAAGGGCAGAAAACACTCATCTCAGCCCCAGGGTCCTCTGGAGGCATCACCATGGGCAGAGTCCCAGGCTCACGGCCACATGCCACCTCACATCTCCTCATCGTGCATGAACAGCAGGGGCTGCATGCTTCACTCTACTGCATCTGGGGTTCCATCCTCCCCACGGTGTCCCATGGTACCTGACACGGTAGCCTGAGTGGTAGCCTGACCTGCCCACTGGGGATGGGGCGGGTGTGGAGGGAGGGCAGGTGTGGGGAGGGGGCAGGTGCAGGAGAGGGGGTAGGTGTGGGAAGGAGCAGGTGTGGGGATGGGACAGGTGTGGGGAGGGGTAGGTGTGGGGAGGGGGAAGGTGTGGGGAGGGGACAGGTGTGGGGAAGGGGCAGGAAAGGAGAGGGGGCAGGTGTGGAGAGGAGCAGGTGTGGGGAGGGGGCAGGTGCAGGGAGGGGCAGGTGTGGGCAGGGGGAAGGTGTGGGTAGGGGCAGGTGTGGGGAGGGGCAGGTGTGGGGAGGGGGCAGGGAGAGGGCAGATGTGGGGAGGGGGCAGGTGTGGGGAGGGGCAGGTGTGGGGAGGGGGCAGTTGCAGGGAGGGGCAGGTGAGGGGAGGGGGCAGGGAGAGGGCAGGTGTGGGGAGGGGGCAGGTGTGGGGAGGGGCAGGTGTGGGGAAGAGGGCAGGTGCGGGGAGGGGCAAGTGTGGGGAGGGGCAGGTGTGGGGCTGAGATATGTGTGGAGACTGGACAGGTGTGGGTGCTAGGACAGGCGTGGGGCCTGGGCAGGTGTGGGAGTCAGGAGAGGAGGAGCGGAGGGTTGCACAGAGTCTCCCTGTGTTCTGGAGCCTCTGGGCAGGGCTGGGATGCAGGGAAACCCCTTGGTCAGGAAGGGCAGGTGGGGGTGGGGAAGGGTGATGAGTGAGGCCAGGATGAAGTCCCAGGAGACACCGGCAAGCAAGGGGTCTAGGGCCATGAGTGAGGACACCCTGAACAGGCCAGGCCCCGGGGTGGGCTTGGGAAGAGGAAGGAGGAGACAGGGGTGGGGCTGGCCAGGGGTCAAGGGGCTTGTGCTGGACAGGAGCAGGGTCCTGCATGGACACACTGGCTGGGGCCTGGCTGGGCTGGGGAGCTCGGCGCTGCAGGGCAGCCGGCTCCAGGGACGGTCAAGGTCGGCCTCTGCCTCGTGGGGCCAAGGGTTGGCTGTGGTGGGACAGGGCTGGGGCAGCCTGCTGGGCTCTGGCTGCCCAAGCTGCCCCTCACTCAGGTGTCCAGGACTCTGGGGTATGCACTGTCCCCACCTTACAAATTACCCCAAAGCAGCAGCTTCCCGTGGCTGCTTGCCTCATCTCCGTGGTTTCTGGCTGCTCCGCCTGAAGGTTGGAGGCCAGAGGGTCCGTTTCCAGGACACGTGTTGGCCGAAGCCTCATGGTGCACCTGCCCACAGTGGCCTGTCTCCTCCCATTGTGCGGGGGCCGCGCAGCCTTCCAGAGCCCGCGTGTGGACAGGGCTGTGTGACTGTCAGTCCCGAGGCCACAGCGCCATGGGGGCCATGCCAGCAGGCTCTCGGGAGCTGGTGACCGGGACCTCAGGCTCCCCTCAGTGGAAGAGGGGCCCGGCCTCCCTGAGCCTCGGCGTCCTCAGGTGTAACCCAGGACAACAGTGGCATTTACATCATGGGGCCAGAAGGAATCCAGGAAGATGGCCCACAACGACCCTCGGTCCAGAGCTGGGGACGGAGAACACCCTGATGCCACCTGTGTTAACTGCCAGAGGTGAGCCATGGATGATGCCTGGCCATATTTCATCCCGTTGAGGCCACTAGAAATGAGGGCACTGCAGTGACCCCTGGAACTGGGGGCCCCAGAGCCTTGACCAGCAGCAAAAACACTCCAGGGCTCGGAGCGTGACCACCCCTGGGCTGAGGCCACACTCACATTTTTCAGGATGCGCACAGTGCAAATAAAACCAAAATATTATTACAAGGCTAAGTCCTGTGTTACAGCTGCCTTTAATATATGACAGTCTTGTTCAGCTTCGTACAAACAACTTTCCCTTTGCTCCGAGCAGCTGTGTGCCTCTGCTCGCGGCCCTGGAGCTGGGCCGATGCCAAGGGGCAGAGGGAGAAGAGCCACAGCAGGAATGAGGATCCCCTGCCGAGGCCCTGCCCCCAATGCTCTCCTCAAGGGCTCCAGGGAGACCCCTGCTTCCTCCTGGGGGGCTCAGCCAGCTGAGCTTCGTTCTGGGGCACAGGTGGGAGAACAGTGCCTGGTTTCCTTCAGGGTGGGGCCCTGTGTTGGGGGCCTGCTGTGTGGCCGTGGACTCCCAGGGCCCCTGGACACCTGACACCTGTAGTCGGCTATCCCGGACAGGATGGACAGGGTGGCTGGGACTCACCCTGGTGTGGTGCCTTTGGGCACTAGCCATGGGCTCAGGCCCCCAGTTTGGCTGGCCCTGGACTGGGTGCCATGGTCCTTCCCAGCCCCCGTGGCTCCTCAGGCCTCCAGACACCTGGCCATCGGGGCCCTGGCTCTCTTCCCAAACCACTGGGCAATCACTCGGCCATGGTAAACAACCAATCCCTTGGCGGCCGGTGAGCCCTACTCTGTCCTGGGGGCCCAGCTCCCCACGCTGCAGTCGCATCTTTCTCCTTGGTGGAAACGCAGGACGAGCCAAGAATCGAAGCCCCCACCAGCATCTGGAGGGCAGAGCAAGGAGTTCCTGGCAGCGCAGAGGTCCCAGGGGAGCGAATGGGGGTTGCCCCTCCCCTGACGGCTGCCCAGGGGAGACACCCAACTCACCAGATGCCTCCACAGCAGCTCCCCGGGGACGTTCAAGGTCTCAGGCATATCAATTCTATGGTTTTTCTACTTGCCAAACCAGCCACTTTCCCCTTTCTTCACATTTCTGCTGCTTCCTTGGGCTTTGGGCTGTCTTATTTTTCTTCCCTTCAGTCTGGAATTGAAAGCTTAGTTCATGTATTTTTTATTCTCTCTTGTGTATAATGAAAACACAGTGATAAGTTCTCCTCCGAGTGCATTTCTGGCTGCCTTCTAGAAGCTTCCCTGGGGAGTGTCCTCTGAGCTCATCTTCTCCAGGCCTCCGTCGTGCCCCGTGGCTCCCCCTGGGGCTCAAGTCTCTCTGAATAACACTTGTTCTTTTTGCACGTTGTCTGAGTGTGACTCTAGGGCTTCCCAGGTGGCTCAGTGGTAAAGAATCTGCCTGCAATGCAGGAGACACGTGTTCGATCTCCGGGTCCAGAAGATCCCCTTGAGAAGGAAATGGTTACCTACTCCAGTTTTCTTGCCTGGAGAATCCCATGGACAGACGAGCCTGGCAGGCTACAGTCCAGGGAGTCAGACATGACTTAGCACACACACGTGAGCTGAGTGCACCTCAGGTGAATTTTGGTTCCATTGTGTGTGTGGAGAACTCAGAGCTTACAAGTCTCCTCCATGGGCCTGGTGCACGGTCCCCACACCCCAGGTGCTGCCTGCAGCAGGGACAGACAGGCGCAGCCAGACCACGTCATCATGAAAGTCACCCACGGAGCCTCTGCTTCCTGGAAGCACATCTGATCTGCTGTTTCTTGCAGAAAACGCTTATTTCCCAATATTCCTGGCCACCCCGCTGGTGGTGCCCTGCCCTGCCCTCAGCGACGACCTGTGTCTTCTCCTAGGTCTCCCCGGTAGGAACCGGGAGGAGGCGTCTGTCACACGACACTAGGTTCTGCTGCTGTGACAAGCACTCCCAAGGTCAGTGGCCTCACAGTCAGGCTGGACCCTTGCTGGCACCAAAAGGCCACTGTGAGCCAGCCGCCCGCACATAGGACCGGACTGGGGGTCAGGCCACCACCTGCAGTGCTGGGGGTGACCACACAGCTCAGCGCATGGCACGCAGGGTCGCCCTGACTCTGGAGGCCACCCCCACAGTGCTGCATGTTACATGCACTCGCTGTCATGTCCATATCAAGTGTGGGGCTGTCCCAACCCCAAGGAGCAGAGGACACAGGCCCACCTTGAGGCGGGGGAGGAGGGGGCTCAGTGCACAGCCTCAGGACGGACCACAGCGGGGGTCCACCACAGAGACAGGACAGGAAGGCACCGGCGCCCTACCTGCACCCTAGGCATGAGGAGCTGCTTCTGGACCATCCACAGAGGTGAGTTTTGAGGCTCTATCGTGCTAGCAGTGTTGGTGATTTTCTAGTAATGTCTGTCCTGATATGGCTGGGGCACTGCTGCCCACTGTTCACTGGACTTGGAAACGTTCCTTGTGAAACAGGTTTTGTCACATGATGACAAGGGACACCAGCAGGCTCCAGAGGCCAAGCAGGAGGGGAGGGCCCTGGTTAGAGACCTTGGGGGACCCCAGAGCAGGTGGTGGTCCCGGCACAGCCATCTGCTCCTTCTGAGATGTTGGGACCAGGGCACCAGCCAGACAACAGGACATCCAAGGGGCAAGCCAAGGTGGTTGTGCAGGAGCCCACCCCAGGGGGAGTTCAGGGTGGGGGCCAGACCAGGACAAAACCCTGCTGGGGACTCCAGGAGCGCCTGCAGCAGAAGCGGCTGAGGCCCAGCCCCTCCCTCTGTGGGTAGCAGGGTGAGGTCCAGCCTCGGGGTCAGGGTGGGACAGGGACTAGAGGGAACATCCCATCCACCGTCCAGCAGGAGGAAGCCAGTGGACACTGTGGAAAGCTTCCTGGGGACCCACAAGAAGGTGTCATGGTTCAAAGGCGGTGCCCCAACTCTCGGCTTCGGGAAGGAGCCAGGAAAGGGTGCAGGTCACGTGTGAACAGAGCGGACACAAGCTGTGACCCCAGGAATGCAAAGCCGTGTGGCACGCCGAACGCTAATCGCACCAGCCACCCCCCAGCAGGAAAAGCAATAACAGAAACACATGACTCTGAGCAGGAGCCAAGAAGGAATTCAATAAAACTCAGCATCTCCGAGAGAAGCGCTCGAGAGTTAGAAACAGGGGGCTTCCTTCCTATTCTGAGCGGAGCGAGGGCAAGAGCAAACACTTGCCTGGCACCTACAGCGTCTGCTCCTGAACTCAAGCGTCAGCCGTAGTTACAACACAGGTGCAGCTTTTAAACACGCCCTCCACCAGAACAGGAGCAA
Source organism: Antilocapra americana (assembly GCA_007570785.1). Lineage (NCBI taxonomy): Eukaryota > Metazoa > Chordata > Mammalia > Artiodactyla > Antilocapridae > Antilocapra > Antilocapra americana. Next base: position 1,899,811 of record ML664152.1, read on the forward strand.
GCCCACCTACCCTGATTGCAGTCCAGACCCTTCCAATGTAACTGAATGTTAACATATCATTACAACATTAAACATTTAAGAAGCAACTCCTAAGCATCTCCGGAGGCAGGTGAAGCTGGCTGTGTCCGGTCCTCAGACAGAGGAAGTGTCCCTGGTGACTTCAGAACTCAGTCAAGTGACTCCAACAGGTCACATACGAGACCCTGGGTTGGGACCCCAGGGAAGCTTGATGACACTCGGACGTGTGGCCTCAGGCAGGAAGAGCTAAGGGTGGAAGGGAATCCACTGGGTCAAGACTGTAACCTTCTCCTGGAAGAGCCTGGGACCCAGGGCAGGGGGCCCCCAAAGAGGACAGCAGGTCAGCCTGACCTGACTCTGAGAAAGGAGCCCCGGGGTCCACCCAGAGAACAGAAGGAGGGCAGCCAGGGAGGGAAGGAGGATGGGTCTGCCCAAGGGGCTACAGGCAGGCTCCATGAAGGAGGAGGCCTGGCAGGGGCTCGGGAGACCAGCCAAGCAGATAGACTCTCCTGCGGCCAGGCAGGAGACCCAGTGGCACTGTCCCAGTAGCCAGGCCCCAGAGGGCCTGTGGGCAAGCAGAGCCCTGGGCCACAGGCCGAGGGTGGACAGGGTCATGCCCAGCTCCTCCCCAGGGTACAGCCCAGCCACAGCAGAGGTCTCTGCAGGCCCAGAGCAGAATGTCCCAGACCTGCCTGGTGTCCAAATCTAAACTCACCTCCCCCTCAGAGTTGCGGGGTTCAGTGCTGAGGACAAAGACAGTGTCACATGATCAGTGACTGACTGCAGGCTTCCTCAAGGCTCAGAGGGCAGGAGCCTTGCTCTCCACAGCAGAGGCTGTCCCTACCTGCCCAGACCCCTGGATTCTGGGGAGGGCACATAACCTAGTCCTGGCCAGTGAGCTGAGAGGGGACATCCCTGGGTGGGCCTCTGAGGAGACCTTAAAATGGGAGTAGAGCAGGTTTCCCCATTTCTCTTGCTGTTTGCCCTCTGCCTCTCCCCATTTCCTGCCTGGAGTGTGACGTGATGGCTGGGGCACTGGCAGCTTCATTAGCACCAGGATTAGTAGAAGACAGTGGCACCTGGGCTGCTGGTGACACCCTAGAGACTTGGACTGCCTGCTTCCAGACCCTCATCATACAAAGGGCAACTCTTCCCATTTTAAACATCATCAGCCACTGTGACTTGTATTCTCTGTTACTAGCAGCCTGTGGTAGGAACTAGCAGATGACCAAGGCACCCCTCATCCTGGGCCTCAGCAGGACAGTGTCCCCAGCCTGCTCTGTGATAATCCCAGGTCCAGGACAAACCACCCTTACATACTGCCACCCAGCCCAATGCCTCCAGAACCCCATCCATGCAGACGCAGAGTCAGGAAGGCTCCATCCATGCAGACAGAGGCAGGAAGGCCCCATCTGTGCAGACGCACAGCCAGGAGGGGGCTGCCCCGGGCCCTCTGCCGCTGTCTGCTCTGGGGAGTGATTTCAGCGAGCACAGAGCTGGTGCCCCCCTCGCTCACACTTGCTGCTGTCCCCCTGCCTCCTCCTCCAGCCCCAGACTAGGCTGACAGGACAGCTGTGCCTGCCCCACCGGACAGAGGTCCCCATGAGGAGGGGTCTCTTCACCTGGTGGGGTGGCTCAGTTGGCCACAGATTAGGCCAGCAAGGGTTGGCCAAATGAGACGGAGCTGGAGGTGGGCCCTGCTGATGATGCGACGAGCATGAGGGCGCATCAGCTCTGGGAGATGGGGGTACTGGGTCAACCAGGCCAGGTCTCAGGCCTGGGCACCGCAGGAGGCCTGCCCACTCATCCCTGTAGGAGCCCCGCAGCCGGAGGGCTTACTTGGGCCTGGCACTCTAATTAAACATCATTATGTAATTACTCTGCTCCCAGCCCAGGAGACGCTGAGGTGGGAGTAATTACCGCTGAGCTAGAAACCAGACCCAAGGCAGAAGGGTGCTGGGGAGCAGGGGGGCTGCTCCCCCGGGGTCCTCTGAGCCTTGTGATGTGGCACACCTGGTGTTGACCTGAACTGAGGGCGAGGTCAAGGGGTAAGTGGGGTCATGGGGTGGCCAGCGCCAGCTGGAAGGAGGCCCCCATCTCCAGGCTCAGTTTCCCTCTGGAGGGAAGGGCCCAGGTGGGTACCAGGGACCAGGGGAACAGGAGGGACGAGGCTCAGGCCCAGCAGGCAGCCCATGCTCCGGAAGCCTCTGTGGCACCAGAGGGAACACCGGATTCATGGATACAAATAATCACAGACTTTTTCCCCAGGATCTAAAAAGACTTCTTAACTTTAAGGAAGACTTAAGAAACATGATCCAACATCAGGAACATGCCTGTAACCAACATTTTAACCTGTCATTTGAGCATCTCTAGAAGAGAGAAGATAGGACAGGGCAGCAGATGCTGCTATGAAAGCCCTCCAACCCCTACCCCCCGGCCCCTGCCCCCGGAGCTCCCGACCCTGGGAACCCTGAAAGCCTCTCAGCACCACGACCTCAGCCAGGCTGCGTCACCAGCGTTATCTGAGCAACGAACGTTCAAGCAGCAGCACAGCTGGAGTTGTGCAAACCTGGCTGCAGCGGCTCAGGACCGGAGTCATCCCGGGAGCCTGGTTTGTGCACCACCCCTCCCTGGCGGGCCCCGCCTGGTGGATGCCCACCCAAGACACCAGACCTGGGATACCCAATGCCGGGCACAAACAGGGCCGGCCTGCTGTAGGCTGGGTGACGCCGGAACTGGTGCAGGACCATCTGGACAAAGCCAGCAGCTTCCCTGGTGGTTCAGCTGGTAAAGAATGCCTGCAATACGGGAGACCTGGGCTCAATCTCTAGTCGGGAAGATCCCCTGAAGGAGGGCATGGCTACCCACTCCAGTACTCTTGCCTGGAGAACCCCATGACAGAGGAGACTGGTGGGCTACAGTCCATGGGGTCACAGAGAGACTGAGCAACTAAGCACCCACATCAGAGGGCGTGGTGCCCGCATGAGCCAGCCATTACCCCCAGCCTCCAGGCTGACCCCCGCTCACCTGTCCTGAGCCCAGCCCCGTACAGGAGCAGAGGGATTCACTGGGGGCCCTGGGGCGACCCTGATCCCACACCCAGAACACCAGCACCCTGTCCTGGTGGCCCCCAGGGTTCTGCTGCCCCCACTATCAAGTGCCCTCTCCTTGCTCACATCTTGCCCCCTACGCCTCCAGGCAAGCAGCAGGTACCCACTGCTTGTTGTGTTGACTGAGGTCCGTCTTCCTCAGGGACCCCCCCGCCCCCACTGCCATGGACTCTCCCCTGGCATCTCGTCTGTCTTGCTCGGAGCCCTTGCTCCCTCGGCCTAGCACCCGCTGCTCCTTCTGCTGGATGACACCACTGCCCAGGCCACTCTGCCCAACGTCCACACCCCTCAGGGGGCTCCTCCACTGCCCACTCTCCCCTCCCCCAGCCCCATTCCCTCTCTGAGGCCTGGTGCTGCACAGTTTGGAAGGCCTGGGGGCGTGCAGAACTCTGTCCCTGCCTCTGCCCACTGCTGGGGGCTGCAGAAGGCCCAGCTGGGGAGCTCATCCAGGACCAGAACCCCTCAAAGGCCCTGTAGGGCGGACACCTCAGCCCAGGCCCACCAGCCCTTCCAAGCTGGAAAGCAAACTGAGTTTAAAATGCACATGAAAAACACCCAATTGTTTGTCACTTAATTTTATTACCAAATAATCAAAGTTCATTCTATGAAGATTAAAAACACAGGTAAGTGAGCATAGAAGTCTCTCCGGGTCAGAGACCACAGCCAGCAGGTTCCCAAGTGGGGGAGGGAGAGGGAGTCTCTCCCACCTGCCCTCCTCCCCTGCCCCACCCCCAACTGGCTGGGTGGCAGGGCACTCTGTTCAGGGGAGGGGGTACATCCCTGACATTTGCAGCTTCGCAGCCACATTCCCGGGCGAGGCTGCCGCAGACGATAGCAATGTCGGGCTCGCCCTGCGTCTGCCCGTCCTCCCCCCACCCCAACAGGTGAGGTCAAGAAGGTCCTGGCGTCAGGCAGAGGTCAGAGGCCCTGACAGGGGGCACTGCGAGAAGGTGGCCGAGCAGCATCCAGCTGCAGTCAGCCTGGAGCCCCCAGAGGACCAAGCCTGAAGACACGTCTCTCAATAAACCTGTGTGCAGGTCAGTGCCCACAGACTCAGACAAAAGGAAGGTGAGAAGGCTGGCCGCACAGCTGCCCCACCTCCTGCGGGGTGGGCACTGAGTTCCACGGACACCTTGGGTTCTCCAGCAGTGTTTTTATTGCAGAAATAAATGTGTCGTCACAACACTCCCGTGTCAACTGCCTGTCTTCCTATCTGTGCCAAGCACAACAGCCGTGTTGCTGAAGAAGGGGCTGGCAGCCCAGGGGACAATGGCCAAGTCGGCCCTGGGCATCTCCTCGCGGGGGTCCTTGGAGCTCTCCCATGCTCCACGGGGTCAGGGCTGCCCACCACCCTCCAGTTGCATCTGCTCAGCCAGCTGCCGCCCGATGGCCAGCAGAGGGCTGGCTCTATAGGCTGGGCTGGCCAGCAGCTCCTGGAACCGCATCCTTTCCTCCTCACTGTGAGAATAGAGAGCGGAGGTCAGTGGGCAGGGTGGGCACTGAGTAGCCAGCAACCGCAGGGCCAGCCTCGGCCCAGCCACCCCGTAGGGAGGGACACCAGCACAGGGCTGGTCCAGGGCTGGACGGGGTTGGGTGTGAGCAGGCTGTGGGGCTATGAGATTCTGCCTGGTGGGTCTGGGTGTGGGGATGGGTGGGGGTCTGAGACCTGGGGGAGGGGCTGCCCTGGGGCCTGTTCTTGGTCACACAGACCCCCCATCCACTGCGACTGTGACAAGGAGCTGCTGCATAAGGTGGCAGCAGGTGCCCTGCACACACAAGACCTCACGTGGCAGCAGCTCTCCAGCTGGTCTCACAGGAGCAGGGGCTCCGGGCCCCGCGGTGATGGGGCTCTGCAGTGGGCCCACCCTCCCCGCAGAAGGCCCTGGGCCCGAGGCAACAGGGGATGCCTCTCTGTGCCCATCCCTAAGCTCAGCTGGCCATGTCACTCCCCAAGGCGCCAGGGCCAGCTCACACCTCGGCCCTGCAGCCCAGCACAGCACAGGTGACCAGGTCAGATGCCTCGGGGGACGACATCTCTGCCACTGAAACTGAGGTGACCTGGTCCAGACCTCAGGGCGGCAAGCCCATCACGGTGCTGTGGCGGAGACGGCCCTGGCCTTGAGCTGGCGAGGCAGGGTGGAGAGCACAGCCTGTACCCTGCACAGGCGCATGACCAGAGACAAGTTCACACCACGCTGTGCCTCAGCTTTCTGTGCTGTTAGCGGGGAGACTTAGACCCCAAGGCATGGCTGACTGACTGGCCAGCTGTCCATAATCCCAAGATGCCTGGGACCCGGGTCCCAAGGGCGGCACCCCAAGACCCAGCAGCAGCCCTCACCACTCCAGGGGAAGGGGCTTCCTGGTCCCTGGAGACAGGTCGTCCACACCCCCGGGCTGAGCCCCAGCACACCAAGGACTCGGGTGGGGAGCCCTGGATGGGCCGTGAGGAGGCAGGCAGGACACCGGGCGTCCTGTGTGTGTGTGTGTGGCGGGGAGCGCCCTACTCACAGGAGCTGGAGCCTCTGCACGGCGCTCATCCGGCTCAGCTCAGTGGGCCGGGGCCTGCTGGCCACCCTGCTGGGGACACGGAGAAAAGAGTCAGCATGGCCCACACTGCAGTCTTGACTGGAGGCCACAGTCCACACAGGGCTCTCCGCTGGCCTGGAAAGAGACGGCTGCCACACGGCAGGAGGGATCTGGCAGAGCAGGAACCCAGAAAACCTGTGAGTCCTGAGACAACACCCAACTCTGGCCTCCAGACCAGGAGCCCTCATTTCTTATTCATGTTCCCTCTTTCCCCTGGTCTCAGCTGCTCTGGGGTACTCCATCCCAACTCCCTCCCACTCTAGACCTCCAGGACAGCCCCCTTCTGGCCCAGTGTCAGCCCCAGGACCCTGTGGCCCTGGTCCTTTCACCACTGACCCCTCTCTTTTTGTCCACCCGGGAGCAGGTTCTCTGTCCACCGCCGAGCTCCCCAGAGGCCCCACCCTTGCCAGTCCACTGGGCCTGGGTCTCCCTTCCTCCAGTTGCGTCCCCCACCCAGGAGGTGGTGCCTCTGTGCTGGGAGGTCAGGGGGCCTGGGGACCTCTCGCCCTGAATCTTCATCCCCATCCAGTTCAGGTAAGAAGGCCTCCCACAGCCTCCTCCTGCTCTGACAGTGTGTGTGCAAGCACACCCCTGGGAGTCCCCTCGGGGGCCAGGGGCAGCCTAGTATGACATGGGGTGGGTGGCAAGGAGAAGCAGGACCCTCACCCGAGCCTCAGGACATATCATATCCAGGGCCTGGCAGGCCACTCATGGGAATGGCACGCCCCTCCCCGCTGGGGTTTTCCACTGTGGACAAAGGCAGGCAGGGTGGATTCCCGGAGGCCATGAGGGTGCAGGGAACTGACCGCCGCCCCCACCCCCACCGTGCTCACCCCAGCAGCCCAGGGCGGGGATATTCACACCAGACACCAGCCCAGGTCCTGCCCACCCACTCCGAAGGCCAGGGCCTCCGCTCCCCCAGCCCAGGTCTAGCTCTGGCTGCGGGGCTGAGCTCACTAAGAATGGACAGAGTGGATGGAGACCTTCCTGCCAGAACTGCAGGTTCCCACTCCCGAGACCGGCGGAGCTGGAAGAGGACCTGGCCCTGCCAGCACTGGGGGCTGAGGGTCTGGGCGCCGAATGCCCTGGGTGACCCTTGGGGAAGCTGCTCCAGCGGAAGTCTTGTTTCCCAGTGCTGTCCGGACAGGCTCCCTTCAGCAGGCACCCAGTGCCTGGAGATGCGGTGGGCCCAGGTGGCTCCCAGCTTCGGAGCTCTTGTGCTACCCCGTCCCTCCCCCTCTGATATGAACAAGCCCTTGTGGGACCCCCACCCCAAGGGGACTGGCGCCCAAAACCAAACGGGACTCTCATCTCAATACACAGCACTGGTGGGTGATCTCAAGGCCCCGGGGTCCAGGAAGCCCAGTTGGTGACAGGTGTCGGCTCCCAAGTCAGGACCCCTCGTCAGGCCCCCTGCTCTCATCCGCTACAACCTTCGGACCTTGAGGGAACCGCTTTCTCCAGACTCAACCCTTTTCCCTGGTGAGCACAGCCCAGTGGCAAGCACCGCCTGCTCTGGTCTTGGGCCCCTCAGGCTCTCCAGGGGCCTGGGGGCCAGGTCAGTGCTGGGCAGTGCCACCTGTTGGGGGGAACACCCAACAGCCCACTGGGCCCGCTCAGAACCTCAGGCTCTCCCTGCACCACCCAAATTCGGGACAAACCTGGGGCAGCCCAGGGCCTCGGCTGGCGTATCCCAGCAGGTGACAGGACCCAGGCAAGGCACTTGGGGTCTGGGTTCCCCAGCACAAAGCTGCCCCACAACACATCCCGCCCAACTCGGATGCCGGGGGGAAGGGTGGGCATACCTGAAGTCACTGCCAGCTGCACCATTCCTGCACCAGGCTCCAGAAGCCCTGCCCTTGTGAAGCAGGAAGAGGCCAAACCCCTGGCACAGCAGACCTGTGGGGCTGATGACACCCCTACCCCACCCTGCCAACGGGAAGAGGGCACAGAGTGGAGGGGAGGGACCAAAGCCTGCAGCCTGGTGGCCCAGCCCCAGGGCCGAGTGTGGCAGGGTCCCTGCCGCCCTGGGCAAGACTGTGGTGCTGCCCCCGCGGGGCCAATGGCGGCGACTCTCCTGGGCCCTCCCCACATACCTCCTCCTTCGGCTCACTCTAACCTGTATCCTTTCACCATAATTAACCGTGACTGTGACTTTAACAGTCTCCTGTGGGAATTACAAAGCCTAAGAGTAGTCTTGGGGACCCCAGCCTGCTGAGAGGGACCAGGACTCCCCAGCCATGGTCAGACGTTAGCACCCAGATCATAGTCTCTTACACCATTTCCAGTGGAAGGGACTGGACTCCCTGGAAGAACACTGACTCTCACACAGGAGCAGGAAATGCCTGGATGAGCCTGGAGCATCTTGTGCCCGAGGAAGGGAAGTGCTCGGAAACACAACACAACGGCCCCCACGGATGGGCGTGTCAGGGGACAGCGGAGCCACCTGAGAAGCCAGTGCCAGAGCTGGTTCAGCAACAGAACAGAGTTCCGAAGCATAAAATAAATAAATACCCATGGGGCCAACCTGACATAAACAAGTGACAGAGAAGGAAACCAGGAGGATCCACGCGGTTCTGCAGCTGCCCCGTCCGCAGGGCAGGGGAGCGCCCCCTCCTCGAGTGGGGGGTGGGCTCAGCAACCTCCTTCCAGACGATGGTGGTGGCAGCACAGTGGGGATTCCTGACAGACATGCCTGCACCGGGTGAGCACGGCACCCACCATGGAGGCCACGCGACAGCACGCACCCTGGACGGGATGTGGTGAGAGGGGCCCTTCCCCTCTGTGGTCTTCACTGGGGGCCTCCTGAAAAACGCCTGGCTCCTCCTCCCAGCTGTCAAGGTCGTTAAAGACAAGAAGGTCTGAGTGACTGTCACAGCCTGGAGGAGCTCCGAGGGACACGACAGCTGCCTGTGGGGGCCTGGCTGGAGTCCTGAGGCAGCAGAAGGTCACGAGGGGAAACTGAGGTGTCTGAGCAGACTGTGAGCTTTTAGCCAACTATTATTTATGAATGAAGCTGGTTCCTGACTGTGACAAATGCACGGCTGACGTCAGATGTGAGAGGAGAGCCGTGTGACTCTCACCACCGTAACTTTTCTATCATCAAACTCCACTCTAGAATAACATTTACTTCAGCAGACAGCTCCTGGTGCTAAGAGGCAGTTGGGGGCAGAGGGTGACAGTGGCGGGGAGAGCATCCGCACCCCTCACCACCCCCGGCAGCCTCACACAGTCCTCCTCAGGCTGCAGGCCGGAGTTTGTGCAGCTCTCTCCCCTCTGGGAGCACCAGGCACATTTTTTGGATGAGAAAACTGCAAGCAGGGTGAGGACGCTTGACCGGGTCACATTTTTGTTCAAGAAACAGGAATGGAATGTGCATTTCGGGCTCCAGCTCCATCGCCAAACCGCAGTTCTAATGGCCACTCCTCGTCTGGACCCCACACTCTGGGCACTCCCATCCTGGACTGGCTAGAACTGACCACCTAACTGCAGCCAAGGGGCCCTGAGGCTGTCACCTGCCACCCCAATCCTTCCTCCTCAGAGGCTATCTGGCAGGAGAAAGAATGATTTCAAAAAGACAAAATCAAAGACAACACAGGAAACGACAAAGATCCAGGAACCACGACAGGACCGGAAGGACTCCAGCTCCCCATTCGTCCTGAAGCTGAGCCACGGTCACACCGGGCTGGTCCCAGCCAGACACTCTCCCGTAGCACCATGTCCCAGGGAGCAGGACGAGCCCCAGGAGGATGGTCCAGCCTGGGGCAGGGGGTGGGGTGACAAGGGCAGTGGCTGCAGCACAGGGGAATGGGGGGAAATGGAGCCGGAGGGACCCCTAGGCACAGTGCCAGCTGAATGGCTGTGGAAGATCAACAGTGCCATCCACACACCAGCGGGCACCCACTCCTGAGAAGGCCCAGGGCCCCTGCCTCATGGCTGGGCCAGGGACAAGGGTGTCCCAAGTGAAGACGGGCCCCTGCAGGGTCACTGCCCGGCCCGGGCAGCCAGGAGAGGACAGGACACTCACCGCCGGGCAGGGGGCTGCCGGCCACCGGCCTCCAGCTCCAGCAGCTCAGGCAGCGCGTCCCTCAGGGGCTGCAGGTCCCCCACCACCACCGTGGCCCTCCGCCTCTGCTCTGCCTTGCGCTTCTGCTCTGCCAGCTTTATGGCTTCAATCTCTGCGGAAGGGGGACATAGGGTCAGTGTGAGAGGACCCAGGAGGACAGGTGTTCAGCCACGGACTTCAGCAGCAGAGGGTCCCGGCTGCCAGCCTGCAGAACCAGAGCTTGGCCGGGAACCCAGAGCGGGAGGAGGTAGAGGGGTGCAGCCCGAGTGACTTGCTCCCCTTAATCCTGGAGATGGCCATGGAATCACAGGCCTGGGGAGACGGGCTGCAGGCAGAGGAGCGGTCCTTGAGGAGGCCAGGGCCCTGAGGCCTGGAGGAGGGGGTAGGCGGAGGGGTGGGCAGACAGAGGGGCCTGTGGAGTCAGAGCAGCTGGCACCCTCACCTCTGCCCCCCAGTCAGCTTCCTGGGGATGCACCCAGAAAAGAGAAGTGGTCCCCATAGGAGGCGCTGACAGGGTGAAGGGTCACCAACACTGGCCAGGTGCAAAGCAAGAGGTGGGGCCTCAAGGGGGCTCCTGCACGATGTGGGGGCTGTGAGGAGGGGCAGGGGCACTAGCCAGAGAGACAGGGTGCCAGGGCCCGCGTCCGGGGTGCCAGGTGGAGGGCAGGGCGTGGGTGAGCCACTGGGTGAGGCTGCCGTCGGCCGGCAGGGCTGTGGCCACCACACAGAGAAGGGCCTCGAGATCTGCATTCCATTTTATAAGCAGTGTGTATTCTGAGACTGCTAATAAAACATGCTCTCAAGCGCACTGTCTCCACAGTGGGGTTTGTGGACCCGCCAGCTCACTAGTCTGTGTGCAGACCTTGCTCCAGGAGACTGCTTGAATCTGTAATAAGCGATTTGTTAATTGTTCTATATTAGATTCCTTTAAAAAAAAAAAAAAAAGCTCTGCTTCTAAAAAGCTGGGAAATGAGGCTGTGATCGATCTGGGACAGCTGGACCAGAGCAGAGACGCTCCCCGCCTCCCTACTCTGCGAGTTTTACTGGGCTATAAATAACCGGCTGCAGACTCTGAATCTCCTCTGAAAAGAGAGCTGGAAGCACCTTCCTCACGAGTGGTCGGTGAACTCGGTGCGGCCGAGGGGCCAGGAGAAGCCAGCAGAGAGGCGAGAGCCAGCGGCCCAGGAGTGCCTGACAGGGTACCCCTCCCTCCCAAGGGGATGTGAGTCTGTGGCTGCCCCGCTGCCCCTCAGGGAAGGTGCAAGAGGTGATGGAGGTGAGCACGGTACCCAGGGGAGCAGTGATGACACCAGACGCAGGGCAGGCCAGGAGAGCGGGGGGCTGGACACTCAGGACAGCCCACCCCGAGTGCAGGAGGTGTGTGTGAAATGTGAAGGGTGTGTGCTCACCCTCACAGGCATCTCCAAAAGAGAATAATTTCCAGAAACTGACTCTTGGGAAGCCTGGCAGGAGCAGCCCCTCCCAGCTTGCAGTCACCCCCAAAGGCCCAGAAAAGTCCAGCAAGGGTGAGCCAGACAAGCCAAGCAGGACACACCTGCCCCAGCCGCAAGGAGGCTGCCAGAGTCCAGGGGCCTGCACCTCACTCCAGAGAGCTAGGCTCTGGGACAAAGACCACCCTCCTCCGGGTCCTTGGGCCCTGGCCCAGGCCACCCCTCAGTGTTGGGATACCAGGATTTAAAGGCAGCGATCCAGGGCTCTCCGTGATGCCAGGGCAATTTACTCAGCTCATCAAACTGGTGCCTCTTTCCTGAGAGCCCAGCACCCAGGAGGAGTGAGGGTTGGTGGGGTCAGGCAGGGGAAGGGACGGGTAGCTCCCCTCCTGGCTGGCAGGCCCAGCACCAAAGCTGCAGGGGACCAAAGACAGCAGGGCAGGCCTGGCTCCTAGCAGGACACAAGACACCTCTTTGCCTACAGAAGAGGCAGCAAATCAGCGTTTTAGGTTAGTAACAGGCGAGGTCCACGCAGGACATGTCTGAGCTGTGTGAGGACGGCGCAGCATGGGGATGCATGCCAGCGGGTCACTGCAGTGGCTGCTTCAGAGGGAAGGCCACAGTTACCACGAGAAGCGCCCACAGAATCAGACAGAATTCACTGTCCACTCAGGATAAAGATCACAATGGAACCAAGAACAGGAAGAATGCCCCCAATCTGAGAGACCATCTACCAGAAACCACATCTCATATGCACAAGACCCTCTGGTGAAGTAGGCCACAGAAGGAATGGTGCAGACCCACATGGACCCAGCCACACCCAGGGGAGGGCAACACGAGCTTCAGCTCCTCCCCCGCCTCACGCCTGCCACAGCGCCAATGGGGCCTGCAGCCCACATTGTGCCCAGAAGGTCGGGTACAGCTCCCTGGCGGGTCCATCCACCCTAGTCACCCTCCCCTGCTTCCCTGCCTACATCTGCTCCCCCACAACAAACAGAGCTCGAGTGAGCACCACCGGCCTTATGCCCCAACGTGGCCTGTGGTTACCAACCCTGAGCAAAGCAGGCTCACAGGACAGTGACCGTGGGCCCTTGGCCTCCAGAGACTCCCTCCAGCCACTGCAGTAGGAAGAGAAGACATAAAACAGAGACTGGAAAGAGAGGTAAAACTGTCGCTATCTTAAGTATCATAGCATGATCGTTTATGTAAAACATTCTACCAAATCTACAGGATAATTACCAGAACACACAATTTTAACAAGATCAGAGGGTACAGAGTTAATACTAATTAATAAAAGATAATATAATAATACATAGTAAAAACTGGAAAAGGAAACTTTTGTGAATCCCATTTATAATAGCTTCAGAAACTATTAGCAATAAGCTAATAAACAGTTAGCAATAAGCTCATCCAATAAATAATTTAAGACCTCTACTCTGAAAATCACACAACGGGGATGACAGAAATTGAGAAATTTTAAATGAAAGGAGACATACAAACTAGGTTTCAAAGAGGCAGAGGAGCTAGAGATCAAATTGCCAGCATTCGTTGGATTATGGACAATGCAAGAGAGTTTCAAAAAAATCTACTTCTGCTTCACTGACTAAGCTAAAGCCTTTGACTGTGTGGATCACAGCAAACTATGGAAAATTCTTAGAGACTGGAATATCAGACCACTTTACCTGTCTCCTGGGAAACCTATATACGGCTCAAGAATCAACAGTAAAACCAGTCATGGAACACCTGACTGGTTCAAAATTGGAAAAGGAGTATGACATGTTGTATACTGTCACCTTGCTTATTTAATTTATATGTAGAGTACACCACACGAAATGCTGGAAGAATCATAAGCTGGAATCAAGATTTCCAGAAGAAATATCAACAACCTCAGATATGCATATGATACTACCCTAAGGGCAAAAGTGAAGAGGAACTAAAAAGGCTCAAGAGGCTTGATGAAGGTGAAAAAGGAGCGTGAAAAAGCTGGCTTAAAAGTCAACATTCAAAAAGCTAAGATCATGGCATCCGGTCCCATCACTTCATGACAAATAGATGGGGGGAAGAAAGAAAACAGTGGCAGACTTTATTTTCTTGGGCTCCAAAATCACTGCAGATGGTGACTGCAGCTATGAAATTAAAAGACATTTGCTCCTTGGAAGGAAAGCTATGACAAACCTAGACAGCATATTAAAAAGCAAACACATTACTTTGCCAACAAAGGTCCATATAGTCAAAGCTACGGTTTTTCCAGTAGTCGTGTATGGATGTGAGTTAGTTGACAGAGAAAGCTAAATGTCAAAGAATTGATGCTTTTGAACTGCGGTGCTAGAGAAGACTCTTGAGAGTCCCTTGGACAGCAAGATCCAACCAGTCCATCCTAAAGGAATCAGTCCTGAATATTCATTGGAAGGACTGATGCTGAAGCTGAAGCTCCAATACTTTGGACACCTGATGCAAAGAACTGTCTCATTGAAAAAAATCCTGATGCTGGAAAAGACTGAGGGCAGGATGAGAAGGGAACGACAGAGGATGAGATGTTTGAATGGCATCACCAACTTAATGGACATGAGTCAGAGCAAACTTTGGGAGACAGTGAAGGGCAGAGGAGCCTGGCATGCTGCAGTCCATGGGGTCAAAAACAGTCGGACACAACTTAGTGACTGAACAACAACAAAAGATTAAAGGAGAAATTACCGTGTTCCTGGATGAAGACCCAGCACTGTTAAAATGCACTGCTCCTGAACGGATGTATGGATCCAAAGCAATGAGCTACACCAGGTGGTGGGGGGGGCTTTCAAGAGGTTGACAAGCTTGTGATCAGAGTGACATGGAAATGCTAAGAATATGGACCACCAAAGCGGTCCTGAAACAGAGGGACAGACACAGGACTTCCCTTGTCCAACCCCAGGACCTGCTTCACAGCTGCAGCTTCAACAGCCTGGAACTGAGGAGGGTCAGCGAGCAGAACCATGGCGAGAGGCGTCAGCTTTCCACAGACATCAGAGACAGCCTTTACGACAGACACCGGTGAAACTGAAGGAGAGAGAACTCTGAACCAGTGCTTCACATTACAGACAGACGCCAAATCAAGATGAATCAGAGATCTGAATACCAGAGCTAAGACCATCAAGTTTTCAGAAGGGTAGGATTTATCCTCCTGTTTTGGGACTGGGCAGTTTCCTTAAACAAGGCACACGCATGCATGCACACACACTACACATGCGAAGAAAAAAGACAAAACCAGTGTCCTCAAAATTAAACTTCTGTTCAGCAAAAAAAAAAAAAAAAAACAACTGTTGAGAAAATAAGTAGGCAAGTTAGAGTCTGGGAGAAAATTATTTGCAAAACACACCTGATGAGAATGACCTCCAGGACACAGGATTCCTGGAGCTCGATAACAAAGAGCCCTCAGAAGCCTCAGGAAACAAGCCCCGGGCATCAGGATGCCCCAATGGGCAGCAGCAGATGAAACGCCCATTCACCACAATGACAGGCACCTCATGCTCAGCAGAACAGCCAGGGCTGCAGGACAGGCGTGACGGCACGGCTGCAAAGCAACCCCAACTCCCCCACGCTTTTGGGGGCGTAAACGCACAACCACAGCAGAGAAACGTCTGGGAGCTGCTTATAAAACTAAACATACACCTGCCCTATGACCCAGCATTCCATTCCAAGTGTTTACCCAAGAGAAATGAAAACATATGTCCACAAAGACTTGTGAAGACTGTTCATCACAGCCTATTCACAGCAGCTAAGAGGAGAAAAGACGCCAGGTGTCCACCCACAGGAGAGTGGGTACCAAACAGCGTGTCCACATAAGGAAACACTTCTCAGCAACACACAGGCCCAGACTACAGCTCCACCAAGCACAGACGAGCCCAATGCCAAGCTGAGCAGGAGAACCCAGACACACACAGACTGCCCTTACCCAACATCCAGAGCAGTGAAGTCTGAACTCGACCTGAAAAAGACCAGACAGTGGCTGCCTCTGGGGGCGGGGCCTGGGAAGGACGATGGGGATAGTCCACGTCCTGAGAGGACTCGGCTGTGTGAGGGCGCAAACGCCGGCCCCAAGCCACTGCAGAGCACACTGAAGGCCCAGGTCACCACATGTAAATGTCAGCTCAAAATAAAAACTAAAAAGAACCATAAATAAATACTGAACTCTAGCAGAGTTATTAGGAAGAAAGTGTGCTCAATCTGTAATTCACTTTGGAACATGCAGCTAAAACAAGGGTTGGTGGCAGGACCAGACAGATGGGATGGACAGACAGACAGCTGTGATAAAGAAGTGAGGCACTCACGGTAAATTCTGGATGGTGGGCATACAGGCGTCCACTGTAAAATTCTCCCTACTTTTCTGTACAAAACTTTTCATAATAAAGTACTCAGTGAAAGAAACTTGGGAGCTATAGCTAAAGCTATAGTCAGAGGCTAACATTTAGCCTTTCATTCAAAAATAAATGACTAAGTCACTAAAACAAGCCTAAAGAAACCAAGAACAGGGTATTAAAAAAACAAAAACTAATGGTTTAGAACATGAAAGAGTCGACGACAACCAAAGACAGGCATTCTGGGAGCAGGTAAGACAAGATCAATCGGAAGCGAGAGAGGGAATACAAGTAAAGAGTGACAAAGAGGCTAAATAATGAGAAACCAGAGACTCTGCCAATAAAGGCTGAGATCTGATTAGATGGTTTATGGGAAAATGAGTGAGTGACCAAGATTAGCTCAAGTAGTTAAAAAAAGACCAACCATCACAGGAGAAAAGTTAAACATCATCAGAGAGCTGTAGCCCAGAATGTTCAGGGGCCCAGCGGTCCCGGCCTATTAACTTTCCAAATCCATTTTACAAAGACTATTTTGCACAACCCCATGCTACAGATTGTGGAAAAGAAAATGGATGAATGGACATTTCCTTTAGACACATCCAAAAACTGAAAGAAAACTTAAAATTAATAATTATGGAAGAAACTGATAAATTTCTCTAAAATATTTTAATTTATTAAACATAATTTCTTTAAAACCTTCAAGGAAAAAATAATGCTGGTCATATTTTAACTGTGTGAGAACATAAATAAACACTTCAGAGTAGTTTAAAAAGTCAGCAAAATCAGACTAAAAAGATAACTGTAAGAAAAAATACTACAAAACAATCTTCACAAGAAAACATTCAGAAAAACACCAGCAAATATTCAGCATCAAGAAAAATAAGTATATTTTCCAAAATTATTAAGAAGAAACCCATCCTGATAGGCAGGCAAAGGCGCCCCGATAGGAGGGTGAAGGCCAGGGTCCCTGAGCCCACCAGTGGGTGAGCGGCAGCTTCTTCCAGGGACCCTGAGGGTCGCACACCAGGCAAGGGCCTGGTGGGCCACACGCAGGCCAGGAAAGCAATCTGAGAAATTTCGTGTCATAAATCACTCCCTCGGGGACGTTTCACCCACGAGAGGCAGTGACACTCCTGGTAGGGAGTGAGGTAAGGCCATGCAGACCCTCGCACGGTGACAGGGCCATCCCACCACCACGGGGCCATCTGCCTGTCATAGTGCAGGCCACTTCCTCCAGGGCCCAGATCCCCCCAGAGGCCGGGTTCTGAGCCAGCCCAGGACAAGGGTCCACGGGGGACAGGACAGGGAGGGGAAGCTTACTCTGCAGCCACCGCTCACGCCTCAGCTTCAGCTTCTCCTTCTTGGGCAGAATAGTCTTGGCCTCAGCACCTGCCAAGAGAATACGCGTGAGCAGGACAAGACCAGGAGCCCAGGCTGCGCCTGTGTTCAGGGTGCTCACTACCACGCCTGGTCATGGCTGGGGGACACCCAGAACCCAAGGATTGCAGGCCACTCTGCACAATGGGCCTTCACTGGGCTCCCCAGAGATAATGCGCGCACCAGGCGGGGTGCACTCTCCAAGATCCAGTGCCTGCAGACTTCCAGCATCTAAGTAGAAGCTGAGAGGAGACGCGCTTGTCAGGGTGACCTACTGTTCAGTCAGTTCAGGGAAACCAGAACTCCCATGGGGCTCCAACTCCTTTTCCAAGTCAGAGCCCACCCCCACAGCCTCATGTCTAACCTCTGCCCGTGCCCCAGGTGGACCCACTTTCCTCCCCACTCACCCTGGCCCCTCACCCCAGCAGGAAGGTCACCCGGGGCCAGTCAGCAGGCTGCAGGTGCACAGGCAGGGAGACGGGACAGAGGGGCTGCACAGTGGGCCCACGCGGGTGCCAGGCAGTGGGGGTGAGGTGAGGATGGCCTGTCTGGGATGGGAGCTGAGTAAGGGGGGCGGAAGGAGGCAGAGGGAGGCCTCACGTGGAGACCTCAGACAAGACTCATGCTGGACACCTGTTCCCAAAGGTCCAGGAAGCCACCTTTTCTGCCCTAGTCCCATAACTTCTCTAAGATTTTTGAAACCATTTCAAAGAAAAAGCGTCTACAACACGTGGAGACTGACGGAATCCTAAGTCTGCAGCATGTGATCAAGCGGCAAGTTGGCAGGTGGGTCAAGACCACCCTGTATCACCCAGGACCCCCCAGTCACACTCAGGAAACAGGTCTCAGCAATGCCGACCCTGTGAGGCCCAGGCGCTGGGGAAGCCGGGGTGACCAACGCACACCTCCACGTTAGCTGCCGTGACACACGCACTCCAGAACTGTGAGCATCTCAGTGATAAACTGAGAGCATCACTTCCAGTGGAAAGTCACTGGGACAGAAGGAACAGCTGATGAGGCCCAGCACCCTCCCCGGGGAAGCACTGCTCCTTACAGAGACCTGAGCCCAGAGAGCTGAACCTAGCCTCAGGGCTGATCCAGAGGCACTGCCTAAGGGGGGCCCTCCCACTAGGAGGAGGAGGAGGAGGGCAGGGGCTTGCTGCCAGGCTGGCTGCTTCCTGCCAACGTCTGCCCCTCTAACCACCTGTGCCCTGTGCTGTGTGCAACAGGCGCGCGACCATTCACTTTCCTGCCACGTGATTCTGACCCGCCCTGCCTGCGGAGCCCTGGAGGTCCCTATGCACCGGCTCCTTGGCACCCCGGGCCTGTCCAGACACATCCTGAGGCAGCCACACCACAGCCAAATCCTCCTGCCCTCAGCACCAGACAAGAGCCCACCCAGAGCCGGGAAGAGGCACTGGGAAACATCTGTCCTCCTCCTCCCACTGGCCCGAGGGCCCAGCCCTTCCCTCAATGCCATACAGGCAAGGTCCTCCGGCCTGGACCCTGACTGCCCTTCCCAGCTTCCCCGTCAGGCAGAATGGGCTTGACCAGACGACAGCAAGACGAGCCCAGTGGTGGCCTTCCCTGCCTCCAGCCAGCAGCAGGCTCAGCGCAGTGGGTCGAGCACCCAGAACACAGGCCCTGCCAGTCAGGGTCAGGCACCCCCGGAAGCGGCAGGCTCCTCCCCTCAGGGCCTCCCCAAGGCAAGGAGGCAAGTGCCCAGGCAAGATGGGGAGGCGCGCAGAGCTTGCGGCCACAGAGGACACAGCGCCTCCAACTGCAGGCGACCAGCGCCACAGCCAAGCCCAGCGCCACAGCCAAGCCCAGCGCCACAGCCAAGCCCACCTCCAGCCCCAGACCCACACTCGCTGCTGCTCACCCAAGACCTCCAGGCCTTCCCTCAGCGTCCTCTGGAAGCCACCCCCCCCAACAAAAGCGGACCCCACCCAGGGCCAGCTGCAACACATGGCAGCTCCCTCTCAGCCTGGACGCCTCCCGTTCCTGTTGCACTCGGGGGAGAGGACTGAGGAGAACTGAATTCTGTCACAGCCCTGACCTCACAGCTGCAGGGAAGGTGGGGAGGTCTGATGGGGAGCTTCATCACAAGCCCCTCTGGAAGGCGCTCTGATCCTCCGACGCCTGAGGCAGCCTGCCCAAGCCTCTCCTCCTCCCCCAGGCAGGACAGGCCTGAGAACCAGATGCAGCGCTGCTGCCCTCTGCTGAGCACCTGCCTGGGGGTTTGAGAGGAGTCCATGGTGGCCGGCCAGCAGGGGGAGATGGGCTACAGAGAGAGAGAAGGTCAGGCGCAGAGCTCTCTGCTTGGGGCCCCAGGGAGACAAGACAGGTGCCCCCAGAACCTAGCCCCCTCCACCGCGACCTCTAGGCCAGCAGGTCCACTCATCACCGTCACATCCCTGACCTCCTCCGCCCAGAGACCCTGCAGACACGCTGCAGGGCCACCTCCTCTCTCAGGTCCTCTGCTCCTGAGTCCCTGACCAGGCCTGTCCTCCACCTGCTCACGTCTCTGCTTGAGTCTAGGAGTGGGGACTGCCCAGCCCAAGGTACAGACAGAGGACTGGGAACACCAAGGCGCTTATCTGTGCACAGAGCTTGTTTCCTGCATGGTCGCAGTGCGAGGGAATACAGAACTAGAAACAGAACTGGCAGGTGACACCCTGTGGGAAGAGGATGTGGGAGCCCAAAAGGGCCCCACATCTCTACTGGGCCTCCAGTCCCCGGTCCCCACCCAGAGCTGAGTCCTGCTGGTGGTGGGCAGGGGGGTTCTCCAGGGTGGGGAGGCCCATCACCTCAGAGCCCAGTGCTTACCCCTCGGAGGCTAAGCCCCTGCCTGAATCAGAAGGAAAAGTGGGGGTAGTCCTAGTCTAGACTGCCCCTAGACAGGGCAAGGATGCGCTCGTCCAGACAGACAGGTACCCTGCATCACCATCCTCAGGCCAGGCCCAGGAGCCACTCCCAACATTCCACACTTACAGACTTGTCTGAACCCCAGCTCAGCAAGTAAGGCCTGTTATTACCCCGACTCCCAGCGGGAGGTCCTGAGCACACGGCCTACTTTCTCCACCCTCGGGCCTGGGGCCCACAGGGTTCTGCCAGCTGCAAGCCACAGAGCACACAGCCCTCTGTTCTGAGCTCCAAGCTCTGGGCCCTCTCCTTCTGTCGTTTTCCTTTAGCTTTCTGTACATTATGACAATTTTTTTTTAATTAAAAAAAAAGGCTTCTGACTGGGGAGACCGCTTTCCAGGAGCCCGCCAGTCCCTGTCTTCCGCCCCCTGGCCTTGCATGCCAGGCCCTGGGACTGCAAGAGATGTCCTCCTCGGCGGCTGCTGCTCCTCCCTGGCCAAGCCCTGTGGACCATCCCATGGAGGAAAACACCTTCCTTCCTTCTATCCCTGCCTCTCACGCACCCCTGTGGTTTTCAGGCTATGCCATCCAGATTTTAGTGTTCCCTCCACCTCAAAGTGACATCTCACTCGTTCTGATCAGCCACGCTCCCTGGGCAGCCTTTTCGACCATCCCTGAGTCTCAGCGTGAAGGCTCAGGGTAACCGACTGTCTCCCGCACACTGAGACAGTCCTGTGAGCAGAGGCTCTCATGCCCACAGGCATGCGCCAAGGCACTGCCACCTGGGAGACAGCAATCAGGACCAGGAGGACTGATCAGGAGACCTGAGGACAGCCCATCACAGCTCAGGACCAAGAGGACCCTGGGTTAGGGAGGAGATGGGTACTTCTGTGCTCCCATAGTTGAGAGACAGGACCCTCTAGGCCAATATCCTAAACTTGGCAGCATCTGAGACTCCTGGAGGGGTGTGTGAAAACAAGGCTCAGCAGGTCTGGGATGGGGCCCCAGTGGTCCTGGTACCGGCCCAGGCCTCCCCAAACCGGGTACAAAGCCTCAGACCCCACTCCCACCCCCACAGGTGCAGAGAGGAAGGACAGCACCCCTGCTGTGCCAGGGGCAGGCCTGCAGTCCCTCCCAGGGCAGGCTGCATGGCTCTGAGCTTGGCCACGTTGCCCCCACCCCCGGGTACCACAGCCTCGCCTGCACAGGAGACAGTGCGTGTGCATGGGTCCCTCAGCAGCGTGAGGCTGAAGGAGCCTGGACGCGTCCCGAGCAGGCACACAGCACACCTGCCCAGCGATGCCACGCTCAGCTGATGGATGCAGTTAACAAACGCCCAAGATTCAGCAGCCAGCACAGCACAGTGCCATGTCCCCTCTGCTCCCTGCACACCACTCAGGGACACCAGTGGCAGGACGGCTTCTCTGCCAGGTCCCCTGAGCCCCACATGGAGGTCCCACTACAGGGAGGTCAGAGGCAGGAGCTGGGCTGCGAGCTGTTCCTTCTCAGGTAAGCGGGGATCCGTGCGCACTGCGCCTCTGTGGACACGGCTCACGGCGAGTGGACGTCTGCCAGCTGCACGGGAATGAAAGCCTCCCGCTTAGCAGCCCTCCCAGAGCCCCGGGCGGAGGCAAGATGTCCAAGTGCCACGCTGAGCACTAAGTGCCCAGCACGTGCCAACGGACAGAGAGAGAGAGACAGGCACGCAGGAGGGCAGAGACGGCAGCACCTAGCAGCTCCTGGGAGGACTAGTTCCATCGGCAATTCAAAAACCCTGGGAGAGCTTTTGCCCAAAATGATAGAGGTGCCCTCCACAACACATAAAAACTCTTCAGGTTTAAGAAAAGCGATCAAAATTGAGCAGTACACAAACCACAGGAGACCCCGTTCACATACAAAACTGCTGGATCGTGTGGGTCACCAAAGGGGCCTGAGTGGTCGGACCCCAGACCCTTTCTGCCCTCCCAACAGCAAGCCCCCATGGCGCCCCGACTCCACCCCAAGCACGGGAAAGGACTCAGGTAGGATGCAGCCAGAGCTCGGCAGGGTCCAGCCCAGGAAGCAGCAGGCAGGTCTGAGGGCGAGAAGACAGCGCTGAAAACAACCACTCTGGGCGCCTGGATTACGCCGGGCTGGAGCCAACAGAGCCGGCAGGCTGGGACTCCCCTCCTCTGACCCAAGCCGGGAGCTTCTGAGGTGAGGACTGCCTGGGGCCCCTCCTCCAGGGAAGTTTAACACCACGAGGATGCCAGAGTTAGGAGCACAGGGAGCTGCACACACGAACCTTCCTCCACGTGTTCACCGCCCACAGCACTGCTGCTCCTCACTGAGACACGCCAGAGGCCCAGGTTCTCACCACGCCTCTGAGCTCCTGGCACTGAGGCTTCTCCCACGGGATGTGACCTGTACACAGCAGGGACCTGGTTTTCTCTTGTTAATCTGTCTTCTCTTAGTCTAACCTGCAGGGTCCTAGCCAAGAACCTAGGAGGACAGAGACGAGAAGGCTTCCCTCCCTAAAGCCTCAATGTACAAAGAACAGCAAGGAGATTTGGATAAACTCTCCAGTGAAATTTAAAAAAAATCCAAACCAAGCTGTGAACAATACAATCTCATGGGAAACACTTGACATAGGCATACCTGTGAAATAACTACAACTTACAACTCCAGCAGCAGTTCACAGACTGTACATGGAAATTCAGAAAAATTCTGTTGAATACCAGAAGCCCGGCCCTGGAGGCCAGAGTGCTTCAACAGGACTGTGGAAGCTTCTGCTCTCAATCGCTCAGCAGCTTGCATAGGCAGCACGAAGGCTTCACCTGCCAAGAGCGGATGAGGTGTGGCTGCCCCCTGCTCCAGAACCAGCCCAGACGGCACACAGGGCTAACTGTCACAAAGCCCAAAATGGGGGGCATGTGGTCGGATAGAAGACCTCTCCCCATGATACAAAAGTGAAGGAAGAGGGATTTGGGGGCCGCAGGGCACCCCTGATTCTGACTGAGGCAGTCAGGAAGACGGGCGCTCCTTCTATTTTGTTCACCTGAAATAAGGTTATCATAACTGATGTGTTCAGGTGTGCTAACAGCCTTGTAGGCGTTTAGGTCTTTTTTTTTCTACGAGCCCTAAGAAATACAGACTAAAGGATTCCTGACGGAAATGCTGTCTGCCTCAAAACAGCCCAGCACTGTGTGTGCTGAAGGCAGGAGATGGGCACACAGAGCGGTTTACACTGTCGGAAAGCAGGAGATAGGCACATAGAATGTTTAATACCATCTTTCTGTTCAGAACATCTTTAACACTTTCCACTAATTAAAAAACACCCCTTGGGCTTCCCTGGTTGTCCAGTGGCTAAGACTCCATGCCCCCAACGCAGGGGGCCTGGGTTCAAGCCCTGGTCAGGGAACCAGATCCCACAGCCACACCTAACACCAGAGCAGCCAAATAAATAAAATAACATATAGAGTGCACAGGCCGATGTGAGCTGTGCTCTGGCCTGTGCCTATGAGCATGTGGAAGCTGGCTTGCACTGAAAGCTCCCCACCCCAAGGTCTACCCTGTTTGCTCTCCGCTCTCACCTCTCCTGACGGAGGTGATGCTCCTCGTCTCCACATCCAGCTTCTGCACCAAGGCACTGGGTTCTATCGTGGTCCCAGCAAACACATCAGCGTTCACACAAGCCAACTCCTGAAGAGGCAAGAGGGGAGACTTAAGACTCGCTCTGCAGCTTCAGAGACCCCTCAGCGAGGGCCAGACCCTGGCTTCTCCAGAGAAGGAGTTGGAGAGGAACCCGAGGCCACCCCCCACCCCAGGCCCCAGGCTGCACACTCCTTGCAGCCTCAGTTCATCCCACACCAGCCAACGCCCACCCCTGGGCCTGGATCCAGCCTCAGGACCATCTGAGACCAGACCCAGGATCAGTAACAACTACAAATCACAACCCCAACATTCAGGAACCCCTGTGAGGGGACCCAGGCTTCCTCCCAAACTTCCCACCACCTTACTCCTCCTGTCACTCGAGGCTGCTCCCCCACCTCCACACTCTCCCAGCAATCTCAGCGTTCTCTGACCACATTCAGCCACACGGAGGGCTCACAACCCGCTGGGTCACCCTGCCAGCACACCACGTTAACCCCGACCCCGCCTCCAGGGCCCAGCCACCTCACTCAGGCCCGAGCTGCAGGACGGGGCCTGGGAAGGGGCGCCAGTGACACAGCAGATTGGGCACACCTCTGAGCAGACCCTGGCTGGCACCGAGCTGCCCTTGCCTGGGGGCAGCTTCGGGGAAGCAGCACGATGGCAGGTTGGAGGCAGCTTGAGCTCAAGGCTGCACTGGCTCAGGAGCAACCAGCTGGGCTCACAAAGCCTCCAGTCCCTGTGAAGCTGGGGCTGAACTGTGAAGGCAGCCTCCTAGCCACACAGGTGCACCCAGTGGTGAAGGGCAAAGGTTTCTATGGCCATGGGGGCTAAAGCACAATCTGACAGTAAGAGGCCTGTGCAGACCCAGGCTGCCAGGCTACAAGACAAAAACAAGAAAACATAACAGGCAGACAGGAGGGTGCACACTGGTGCAGAACGGACTCAGATACACAGGAGCTGAGCCAGGCCAGGGAACAACCAAAATGACCTGCAAACATCAACCCAGTCAGTGCTGACATGCACCACCAGAGACAGCCAGCTTTCAATAACAACAGAGCATGACACACACAGAGAGACTGGAAACAAGACCTAGGCAACAGAAGCTGCGTCTGAGGGGTCCACGCATTGGACTTGGCAATGACCTCATCTCAGCCACAGGACTGAAAAAGAGCATATCTAAAGAACTAGGAACATATGATGACAATGTCTCATCAGAGAATACCAACAAAGAGACAGAGCCGTGACCAAACTGCTCAGACTGCCCTGAGCTTTTCAACTAAACCCTGACATTTCACAACACCCAAAGAACAAGCAACAAGGGAAAACAAGAGAAACGAATGTTACAAAAATTAAAAATTCTGTGCTTCCAAGAGCAATTTCAAGAAAATAAAAAGACAACCCACTGAAGTGGAAAAAATATTTGCAAACCATATATATCTGACAAAGTTTAGTATCCAGAATATATAACTGACAAGTCAACAGAAAGAGAAACCACACGACTTTTAAGTGAGCAAAGGACTTGAAAACACATTTCTCCAAAGATATGGAGAAGCTAACAAGTCCAGGGGGAATAAAATTCAACATTAGTCATTATCCCTTAGGGAAATGCAAATCGAAAAAGTGAAATACCACCTGACATCCAGCAGGATGGGTATAATCAAAAAGACAGACAACAACATCATCCTGGGGAGGATGTAGAGAAATTAGAGCCCTCATATATTGCTGGTGGGAATGTGGGAATGTAAAACGGTGCCACCACTGCAGAAAGTAAATGAGCAATTCCTCAAAAAGCTCAACTTAGAATTCTGTACATCCTAGCAATTCCGCTCCACAAATCCATAGGAAAATTAGTACAGAGCAGTAAAATGACAGCCAAAAATTAGAAACAATCTATCCACCAACTTATGAATGGATAAACAAAATGTGATGTGGTCTGGTTTATTCAGACAATGCAATATTTTTCATCCATAAAAAGAATGAGGACAACAGAGAAATAAGTGCTACAAAAACAATACTATGAGAACAAACCTCAAAAACATGCTCAGTGAAAAAACCCAGACACAAAAGGCCACATATCGTATTAATTCCATTTATATGAAGTGCCCAGAGGAGGCAAATATATAGAGACAGAAAGTAGATTTGTGGTTGCCAGAATGACTGATAGAAGTACGGGATTTCCTTTTGCGGCGACAAAAATGTTCATAAATTGGTAGCAATGATTGCACAAATCTGTGAATATTCTTTAAAAAACGACCAATGAATTGTACACTTTAAATAGATGAATGTTACAGCATGAATTCTACCCCAATAAAATTTTTTGAAAGCCAGGGCACTGATGCCAGATCTTGGGATCACACATCAGCTCCTCCATCAGGACCTGAATGCTCCTGGTAGTTCATTTAAACTCTCAGTTTTTTTCCTGCAAAATGAGGGTTGGGACTGTTACAAAGATGTAAGGTGCCTGGCACATAGCAAACGCTTAACAAATATGGTTGTTCGCTTCAGCATTACGGATCCAAAACCACGGTTCCCACAAACCAAGAGGATTTTGTCCACTGTTCAGGTGCTGGCCCCTTGACTACAAACACCAGTAAATGCTTCCAGGCAGGTCCAGGGTCAGAACCCGGATAAACAAAACACGGTCTAACCACACAGTGGAACGTGATTCCACCGTAAAAAGAAATGAAGCATTGTTAAACATCATACATTCTGCGTGAGCGCTGAAAACACTGTGCTAAGTCCAAAAAACCAAACGCAAAGGCGGAAACCTACACGACCCCATCCATGTGAAATGTACAGAACACAGGCAAAGATGAGCGGCTGCTCAGGGCCGGGAGGCATGAGGGGACCGCCGAGGCCGGGGATGGGGGGGTGAGGGGACAGCTCCAGGGTAGAGCGTGATCTCTTCAGTTTGCTCTTCCCTTTTTTCCTTAACCCTAGGAGTCCCCTTTCTTTTCCTTGGAGCGCAGCTACGACGTAAAAGAATACTTACCTTTTTCTCGCAAATTTCTACAAGTCGGTGTGGAAGGTTTCTGGTTCTCCCTCGCAGAGCTCCAGACGCGGAGCAAGTCAACCTCTGCCCGAGCCTGGCGGTCCACGGAGGCCACGACACTTCGTGGGCCCGGAAGGCTCGCAGACCGTGCGGAAAAGCCCGCCGAAGGCAGTCCTGGGGCCACAGGGACCCTTCGGGGGTGGCCAGGGACCCTGGGGCCGCACAACGTGGCCCCCTTCCTCCACCCGCTCCCCCTCCCCACCCCTGCCGCCCGCAGTACTCTCAGCTTACCTTCCCCGCGAATCCACCAGTCGAGGCCTGCAGAGGGGCCACCTCCCGGGCGGGGGACGCGAGGCAGGCCGCTGCTTCCCCCGTAGGCCTCACGGCAACCTGGTGCACCCGGGCCCTCAGGCTCCTCACTTTCCCCATCTTCCCCGCGAAGACTCCCACCGGCCGGAAGCCGCGGGGCTCAAGCGCACACGCTGCCGGAAGCTGGTCCGGCACTCTGACTGCCCGGCGGAAACAGGAGCCGCGATCCTCCCCGCGCTGGCTGTTAGGCTTCAGAGAGGAGTAGAGCGGGGCCACAGAGGGGCGGGGCTGCAGTGCGGATGGCGGGGTCACTGGGCGCCTGGTCCCGCCTTCGGCCCCGCCCCGCCTCCTGGGGCTGGTGGGGTTAATGGCAACCTCAGGGTGATCTGGGGAATGATGGGTTATAACGCTGGAGGGTATCAAGTTTGTTGAAGTACACGCGTGTGTCTGCTTGGGCCTATCAAAAATGCCCTCAGGGGAGGAAGAGAGCAGAGGACTGAGGACTGGAAGTACCTCAGAGACATGCCAGGACTACAGGGGCGACTTCACAGCACGGACCTGGACTGGGGCTGGAGAGAAATGTCCCTGGAAGAAGCCCCAGAAGCCAGCTCTCAGGTCCGGCACTCCCACCCTGCCTGTGGTCCTTCTATTATTGCCTCTGCAGGGCCAGGGTGGGTGTCTGACCAGTGCCTGCTAGACCAGCTTCCTTTGGCTGGAACCTGTTGCCAGGCTGTGACCAAGACTAATGGAACTTCTGCGGAGGCTTCCTGGAGCGTGGAAAAGGCCAAACCCACCGCCCAGTCATATCCCCACCCAACGGGATGATATGTCAGGAGACACTCTGGTTCTGCAGCTATGCCGGGGCTAAGGAGTTAAAGTGAAAAAATGTTAGTTGCTCAGTCATGTCCAACTCTTTACGACTTCATGGAGCAGCCTGCCAGGCTCCTCTGTTCATGGAATTCTCCAGGCAAGAATACTGGGCTAGGTAGCCATTCCCTTCTCCAGAGGATCTTCCTGACCCAGGAATCAAACCCAAGTCTCCCACATGCAGGCAGATTCTTTACCATCTGAGCCACCAGGGAAGTCCTGATGTAAGGAAGACACAGAGTAATGACTGCTGGGTACACTCTGGGCCAGGGTGCATGCAGACACCACGCTAATCCAGCTGGCATCCAGGAGACGCGTTCCAGGAGCAGCTCTGTTCTATGGGTCCCAGCATCACTGGACCTGATCATCAACACTTGGATCCTCTGCATGCAATCAGGCTTGTTTGCTGAGCCGTCTAGGTAGGGAGGCCCGGGCTTGGCCCCGGGACTGGAGGCCTGCTCCCTTGCCTGATCCCCAGTGGCTAGGCCCCTGGCCAGCTCCAGAGGCCCACAAGGCAGCCTGCATTTCAGGTTTGATTTTTGCCCTTTCTGTACAGTTCGTGCTTTCTCAATTAAAGGAGAAAGCATTTTGTCCAGCTGCTACAAAATGGGTCTATTAGGAATTTTTAATCCTGGGGCCCCTTCACTCTCTGCTTTCATCTTCCTGGGTGACTAGGTCACATCCCAACACCCTGACACTTTCATTGCAGCCTCCACCTCTCTCTGGGTCTCCACCTGAAACTGAGGGAATCTTAAAGTGGGCTTCTGGGTTCCCATCCCAACCTGTCCCACCACCCCGCAGTATATACCCCTTCAGAAGAAATGGCACTGGCACTCAAATAGCCACCCAAACCCCAAACCAGGGTGCCACCTTGGCTTGCATGTCACCTTGCTTGCATGCTGTCTTCCTGTCACATCCAACCCAGCAGCCCCCTTATCAACCCCCCAGGCCCCACTCCCACTGGGCTTCTGCCCTGGCCTCCCTCCACCCCTGGCCAGGATGGAGCCCCTTCAGCTTTACAGCAGCCCCTGCCTCCCCAGAGGGACCGCCCATGGTCACCCTGGAAAGCCTACCCCTGGCTTTGCCCTTCCCAGGACGCCCCCCTCCCTCAGCAGCTCTGCCCTTTCCAGCGCTGAGCCGCAGCTCCTCTGTTCCCTCTGCCGAGGGCCTCCGAGCGGGACCTCGCAGTCTTGATGGTCCCTGGACAGACCCTGCGCCTCGTGCTGGCGGCGCTGGTTAATTCTTCTGTCGCGCGAGGGCGCCCACGGCTCACGTGGGTTTCTCGGGAGGAGTTGGGGCAATGCGGTCGCTAACGCGGAGATGCTGGGGGTGGGGAAATGGATGGATCCCAGCGCGGGTCCTTCCTCGGCCCCCTGAGCGCCTTCAGCCTCCGCAGGGTGCGGTCCTCCGAGCGGGTCCGAGGGTCCTATGCAGTCGTGGAAGGATGGCTTCTGGGAAAGCCTCAGGGCAAACACCCCGCAGTCCATCCCTGTCCACCTGGTAATTCGGGGCCCGCTGCAAGGATTTCCTGATGACCTCCAGCCCCTAGCTCTGCCCTCGGGTTTCCAAAACCCCACCCGGCTGCGCGTGAGAGCGAACGGCGACCTGCGAACAGCGGGACTCCAGATCCCAGGCTCTGACCCGCTGTCCCTCCCAGCACCCAGCTCCCTGCGGCGTGGGCGCCGCCCTGGCCAGCGACCTTGCTGGGACGTGGAGCCAGAGGGCCCAATGCATCTGAACACTGCCCTGTCCCCACGCGTCTCCACGTGCCCCGTGTCAGGACGTCCGTCCTGGGTGGGCCTGCTGCACCAGCTCCCCGCGTGAATCCAGATAAGCCTGTCTTAGCCCTGCTCAGCCCCAGGATGCGTCCTCTCTGCCCCCTCCCCGGCCACACTCCGCTCAGCCCCCGCCTGGCCTCTCCTCCCAGAGGAGGCCCGCCAGGTTCACGCACCCCCGGGGAGGTGGCCAGTTTCGGGGGTGACCTGAACAAGGTAGGAGCCTGTCTCCCCATCACTACACTGGGTTGCTGTAGCGTTTCTTTGAGGCCGACAGGTAAAGCACCAGGAAGCACTTGCGGCCGGCAGGTGCTCAGACTGCAGGGGCCGCGAGCCAGTGCGGAGCGCATGCGGCGGAGCTTGCAGCTCAGGGTCTGACGGTCCGCACCCGGCAGGTCGCCCCGCGGCAGGCGGAGGCTGCGCGCGCGGGCCTGGAGTCGCCTGAGCCACGCGGGGGCAAAGAAAAGTCGCGAGTGGACCGCAGACCTTCCTGCCGCGCCCCGAGGGCCCCTAAGGAAGGGGTTCCGGAAGGAAGCTCCAGGGTCCCGGGGCTTGCGGCTGAGACCCGCCCAGGCTGCGGAGCAGTGGCTCCGCCCCCTGGCTCCAGACTGCTAGGCTGAGGCCGGCATTGGAGTTGAAAACGGTCGGTTTGGGTCTCTGTGGGGCTACTTGTCGTCTGAGGGTCCCTGAAAGAGGACAAATCCCTCTTGGCCGGGGCCCCACCAGTGCACCTCCACGAGCGGCCACGCGGGGCTAGCGGGTCCCGCCCGTCCACGCCCAGCAACGCTACAGGAAGGCCTGGTGCGAACTATGGGAGTTGTGGAGTTGCTGCACTGGGAAACTTTTGGAGTAAAATAGTGCGCCCCAAATGTGGTACCGGGGTGATCGGAAGGAAGTGGAGAGGGAGGGGCGAGAGGATGAGGCGGGCAGTAGGTTTCCCAGGTCGGGATTTCCCACTTGACTCTGCGGGTTCCCTGGCCTGTTGCATTCCTGGCCCCTTGCCCCCCAGGCCTTGCTTCCAGCCCTCCCCCAGCTAGGAAGAGAGCCCGCTGATGGGGGAGCGGGTGGGTCCCTTGGTTTCTGTTTTTCTGCTTCATTAACTTGATTCATTAACTTGATTTATGGTTGCATGCTTTTCTGATTCTAAAATTAATACGTGGCTCTCATAGACGATTTGGAGAATATGGAAATCCATTGTTAAAGTGAAAACCCCTTTAATCCCATTTCCCAGAAGTGCCCCATAGTGTCCAGGCACCTGCAGCCTCTTTCCTCTCCTTCCTCCACCCACATGGGTTCTGCAGCCTTAGTCAATAGGAATTTTGATAATTGCTGAAGTGTGTAAGGGATTACATCTCCCTGGTATCCACCCAGCACATAGCCCAGGGTCAGCTGGCTGGCCTGTCAGCCAGGCCGGCCTCCCACCCACGTGATTCCTAGGGTCACTCCCTGCGGGACGGTGCCACACCCATATCTAGGCAAATGTTCCTTCCCTGCTTGCCCTCTGCCTCACCCCAGCTGTGGCCAGCTTCTGGGTGTCACGCTCTCCCCTCCTCCCCTCTGCCCTGCCTCCCTCAGCAGCCTGGCTGAGCTGGGACCTGACCTTGGCCCTGACCTCACCCAGCCTCCATGTTCCTAGGTTCTGCTGAGAGCTTCCTGAACTTCATCCCAGCTTCCTGAGAAGGGGACCCACCCTCATTTTACAGATTGAAAAGGACACCTTCGAGGAACTGGCCTAAGACCCTGCAGCTTCTTGCCCGGGGGGGCAATGTACCTAGTCCTCCACCCCAGACCCCCCACCCGCCACTGCTCACTCACCCTGCGCCTCTGGGTGCCAGCAGCAAGGCTGACCCATGGAGCCCATGCGGCTAGTTCCTTGAGGAAGAAAATGTAAGCAGGAGAAGTCAGAAAGCAGACTTCCCCCCCAACCCTGCCCCACCACCCTGAGCTGCAGGGGCTTCCCAGTGATGGAGGTTTCGAGATCTTTCTGGAGAGGTCCTTCTAAGAGATCCTGCTAAGAAGCTGCCACTGGGCTGGCATCCAGAACAAGAGGGGAGGGAGGAGGAGGGGGAGGGAAAGAGGAGGGAGCAGGTGTGCAGAGGGGACACATGGCCACTTCATGGAAGATGCCCACAAGGATGCCAGGGGAGCCCAGTGGGCCAAGCACAGCAACACCCACCTTCGGGGTTCAGTGGGAACTAGGGAGCCAGTGAGGTGCTACAGTGGAGGAAGAGCTGTGTGTGTGCTCAGTTGTGTCTGGCTCTTTGTGACCCCATGGACAGTAGCCCGCCAGGCTCCTCTGTCCATGGAATTCTCCAGGCAAGAAGAATACTGAAGAGGGTTGCTGTTTCCTCCTCCAGGGTATCTTCCCGACCCAGGGATCAAACCCTTGTTTCCTGTGTCTCCTGCACTGGCGGGTGGATTCTTTACCACTAGTGCACCCTGGGAAGTTCTGGGAGGAAGAGGAGGAGTCTTGAAATGACAAGGGAAGCCAGGAAAGGTTTCCAATACAGAAATGACCCTTAGGGTCTGCTTCAGCCTCAGGTGGTCTCAGGCTCTGTTCCCACCTCTCCTTCCTCCCCAGTGCCTAGCACCTTCCCATCAGGCCAGCAGAGCGTGGGGCTCGGGGTCCCATTTGGGCTCATCCACCCGCTGATGACCTGCCGCTGGGTTGTGTAACACAGACGCTGGGCCCCCGCTGAGTCTGTTCCAGTGGGTTGGACCTGGGTCCACTGTGTTCTCAAACAGGCACCAGGTGCTCCTTCCTCACCCCTCGCCCCAGTGTCCTCACTCCCGGAGAACTGCTGGTCTTAGTTCTGGGAACCCCACCCCACAGACTGGCCCTCTGCCTGTTTTTAAACCCAGTTGCTTCTTCACAGCACGATGGGCTGTGGCTGTCACACCACTGGTCACGTGGCCAGCCAAGCCAAAAATAAGTGTTATCTGCTCTTTCAAGGCCAGTCTGCCCCTTGCCACCCCCAGCAAACCCACTGCACTCCCTCTGTGACCATGTGGCTCGAAACCCCACACGGTGACAGCACTGTGGTCAGTGTTCTCGTTGGTGGGCGAGGGTCTGGCTTCAAGTCCGCGTCCCAGGCCATACAGCCAAGCCATTGCCGTTCACCTCTGCACAACCAACACGACACCTGCTTCTAAAGTGCCACCTGGGGCTAGAGGAAGGGACAGCTCCTGACCGGTTAGGGACACAGCGGGGACGAGGCATCCACAGGCCAGCAGCATTTAGGTGGGACCCTTCAGGATGGAATATGTGGTTGGGGGGGGCCGGCCTCACAGCCAACCATTACAGGCGCCACAGTGTAGATGACTACAAGGATGTGGCAGGTAATCAGACGTGGCTTAAAGCCTGGGGTCCCCGTGGTGGAGAATGGGTTGAAAGTGGGTTTTCATGGACCTTCCCAGGGATCCTGACAGGGAGAGGGGAGAGAGTTCCTCAGATGTTCCCCCGAAATCTCACAACCCCAAAGCCAGCAACTCCTGGGGGTGGGCAGGAACCAGTGGTGCCACATCCCCCCCCACCAGGAAGGCTTCAGTTGCCACGCTTTTCCTCTACCTGCCCCTTAATGCACCCTCTCAGCTCATGGAGCCAGGTTTACCTTGCACCACATTTCTGGGAAGGAGGAAGTAGGGAACCTGATTCCTGTTGTTACATGAAAAGAAACCAATGCAAAGAAGCTGGACTGTTCCCTCAAGCGCAACGTTAGGAGGTAGAAGCAGGAAATTTAATGACAAATTGCTCTGTAAATCCAGATATAGACCCTCCCCTCAAAAAAAAAAAAATAAAAATCTGTAATGTTTTCAAAAGCTCCATGAGTGGGACTTCCCTGGTTAAGAATCTGACTGCCATATCAATCCTTCAATTAAAAATTAAGAAATTAGGACTTCCCTGGTGGTCCAGTGGTTAAGAATCCACTTGCCATTGCAGCGGACGCAAGTTCAAGCCTTGGTCCTCGAAGATTCCACATGCTGCGGGGCGACTAAGTCCGCATGCCACAACTCCTGAGCCTGTGTGCTACAACTCCTGAAGCCCCTGCCACAAGAGAAGCCACCTCAGTGAGAAGCCCAGGTGCCTAAGCAACAAAGAGGATCCCCCACTTGTGGCGACTAGAGAAAGCCCACACATAGCAGCAAAGACCCAGCCCAGCCAAAAATCATGTAATGAAGTTGAAAAAAAGGACAGCTACGTGAGGGCTGGGACCTCGTCCCGTTCTCTTTATGATTTAGTCTTTAAAATTACTGGGCACCTGCTGTGTGCCAGGCCCACTGCAGGACCCTTTCCCATGTCCTCACTTATCCTCACAACCTGGGGGAGGGGGAGATTGGAGGAAACCAAGGCCCAGAGAAAAAACATGGTGAGGGGCCTGAGCTTCCACCACTAGTGGCCCAGCTGTTAGACCCCAAGCACGAGGGCTGCCCTAGCCTCAGCCTCCAGGCCCGCAGCCAGGCCCCCGGGACAGGAGGAGCCCAAACAACAAATGTGGGGACTGAGGTGCCCCACCTGGGTTGGAAGATGCAAAACCTGCTCATATGGAGGCAGCCCAGACTTTCCATGGGCATGCATCCACAGGGATGTGCTCAAGTGAGGACACAAACCAAACAGGAAACAACGGTGTGACAAGTCCCAGTAAGGGGAGCAACGACCCTGGGGACTGGGTAGGATTTGATGCCCTCCCCCCACCCGTGGGTGCCCCACAGATCAGCCCGGCCCTTGTGCTGAGGGGAGCTGTGTCGCAGGGCACTGTGACCTTCCTGTTCTGGTAGAGGAGGTGATAGCTCCTCACACCCCCACCCATCCCTTGCCTCTGGCTAGAGCTGTTATCACAGTTTTATTTTTAACCTGGCTCAGTGCTTTCCTTCTTCTGACTGTGCACTGCTGAGCCAAGTGCGCTCACAATAACTACATTTTCGTCTTGGCACAGCTTTCTGGTTTTCCCTCAAGTTGAGAGTTGCTTAACGTTTCTTCTGGGTCAGTCTCCTTTGAACTTGGAGCCAAGCCTTCCGCTGTCTACCAGGGACTCTTCTCAGTGAGACCTTCCACACTGCCGAACCTGTCAGTTCATCTCTGTGCTTTGATGAGGGTCCAGCAACCCCTGCCCAGGCCAGCCCCTACCCCGGCCTCCCTGGGATGCTCAGACACCCTCCTTTCAGACATTCCAGGGAAAGAGAGAGTCACCTCTTCAATTTCCTCCCACAAACAGAGAAAGCCACAAGGAGGAAGGCAAGGAGAAAGGGCCCTCTATTTTGATATGGGAAGTGGGGCTGGCGGTGCCATGGCCAGCGTTCAGGACAGGAGAGTTAGAAACAGCCCCCCATCTCTCAGATCTCTTCTCCTTTCTAGGCTCACTTGGCTACCCCACCGCATACATGTGGCTTGGGTTAGGCTGGGCATCTCCATCACACTGGCTGCATGACTTCTGCCTGTTGGTGTGGATTTGTGGGGATTTGAAAGAGCAGGAACAGTTTAGAGCACCTGCATGGTCAGCTCTATTTCCTGCTCTGCTCCACCCACCCCCAGTGGTGTGTGTCTGCCTCCCTCTCTCCACAGCTGCCTCTGCCAGCGCCTCCCACCCCCGCCTCCCCACAAAAGAGCAGCAGCTGAATCAACACTCAGAAGGAAGTTACTGGAGGGAAGAAATTAAAAAAGAAAAAAAACAAAAATGGGGGGAAGGGTTGGAGAAGCCAATTTGGACTGGAAGAGGAGGTGGGGGTACTTGCAGGCCAGCTGGGAGGGGGTTGGCAGAGGGAGGCAAGATGGTGGCACTGCCTGCCAGGAGCTGGGAGCAAGGGAGGGGCTGGGGAAGAGCGTCTGGCAGCCTCGCTATTCACTTAATGCCTGCTCTTCATGTGGGGCAAGTTCTTGAGGGACTACGTTCTGCCTTCTTGATGCTGGGTGCAGGCTCTTCCTCTCTCCAGGTCTCATGCCTCCTCATCTGCCCCACAGGCACATCCTCGTGGGCTGCAGTGTCTGACGCCAGCTGCCCCCCATGGGAACCTCTGCACAGTGAGCCTGGCACCCTTCTCATGGTGCTCCATCATTGAATATTTCTTATCCTGTAAAGCAAAGGAGCCCGCTTCTCGTTTTCTCGCGGTGTGTGTTGTGGGGACATGATTGGGTGGGAAGGGGGCTGGGGCACCAGGCTGAGGTTCAGGACCGCAAGGGAAAGGCATCTCTCCCTTCTTTCTATACTCACTGGGCTGCCTCCTGCCCGCCCACTTCCAGGCCTGGAACACTGGGGGCCCCCTCATCCTGCTTTATGTCACCGTGACATGCTTGCCTTCTCACAGGCCCTGATGTTCTGAGCGCATGGCCATGAACCCTTTGTGCTTAGAGTTGGGCCCCAGCCCTGGAGTCTTTGATGAGCACCTGATGAAATAAAGCCAGCTGTCTGGAAGGTGAAGGCGAAAGTGCCTGCAGATGGACTTTCCTAGCTGACCTAGGGGAGATTATTCCCAGAATCCTGCTGCAGAAGCTCACTTGTCCCTGGCTTCAGTTTTCCTTGCGGTGCAAAGTCCTGTCCCTCTTGGTCACTCCCCACCAAAGCCAATGATGTCCTCTGTTCCACATTGTCAGAGGTCCCTGTCTGCCTTCTTGCTGCCAGCTATTCAACCACTTCAGTCCCCTAGCACGGATGCGCCCAGGGTTTGCCGGGCCACATTCCTAGTACCAGATGGGATTTCATGACACTTCGTACAAATGCTGCCCCATGAAGGCACAGACCCTCCAGTCACTCCGTGGGTGTCAGGCTGGGGTGCTGCACACCAAACGGGGTGCATGTTGTACACCTAAATGCAGGATGCTGTACCCCATTTCCTCACAGTCTTTGTCTTTTAGATTCATCACTGTGATGGTTAGAAAGGGATTCTCACTGCAGTTTTGATGTTAACCTCCACTGTGCACACTGAGTCTCTGGCTAGCCTTATGTGTTTCCCCCGGCTTTCTTCACTTAGCACAATGCTTGTGGATCATTCAAGTGTTTGGGTCTCTAATGGATGCATTTACTGCTATGAATTTCCCTCTACACATTGCTTTAGCTGCATCCTACAAACACAATATGTTGTGTTTCATTTCATTCCGTCCGAAATGTTTTCTAATTTCCCTTGAAGCTTCTGTTGAACTATGGATTATTTAGAAGTACATCATTTTGCTTTTCCTGTGGGAGCCGCCGGGTTGAGAGAAGTGTGGCCTTCTCCTCTCCCCGCCATGACATGTGCTCTTCCACTGATATCAGTGTACTCCAAAAAGGGGGAGTCCTCTGGCAAAAATGTCACTTTGCCTGCTGTGTTCAAGGCTCCCATTTGACTTGATAGTGTTAACTTCGTTCACACCAACTTGTGCAAAAACAACAGACAGCCCTCTTCTGTCAGTGAATTAGCAGGTCATCAAGCCAATGCTGAGTCTTGGGGTTCCGGCAGAGCCGTGGCTCGAATACCCAGAGTTTGAAGTGGCAGGACTCACTTCTGGTCAGGGTGCCTTTGGAAACGTGTTGTAGGGGCCATATGTTTGCACCAACTGAGACCTGGTGATGTTGGCACCGCAGAGCGAATACAGCACAGCAGTGATATGCTGTCTGCTCTGCACTGGCTGCCTTGGCCTTACCAGCGCTGGTCATGCCTAAAGGTCATCGTATAGAGGAAGTTCCTGAACTTCCTTTGGTGGTTGAAGATAAAGTTGAAGGCTACAAGACCAAGGAAGCTGTTTTGCTTCTGAAGAAACTTAAGGCCTGAAATGATATCAAAAAGGTCTATGCCTCTCAGCAAATGAGAGCTGGCAAAGGCAAAATGAGAAACCCTCGCCATATCCAGCGCAGGGGACCCTGCATCATCTATAATGAGAACAATGGTATCATCTAGGCCTTCAGAAACATCCCTGGAATTACTCTGCTTAATGTAAGCAAGCTGAACATTTTGAAACTTGCTCCTGGTGGCCATGTGGGACGTTTCTGCATTTGGACTGAAAGTGCTTTCCGAAAGTCAGCTGAGCTGTATGGAACTTGGCGTAAAGCAGCCTCCCTCAAGAGCAACTGCAGCCTCCCCATGCACAAGATGCTCAATACAGACCTTAGCAGAATCCTGAAAAGCCCAGAAATCCAAAGGGCACTCCAAGCACCACGCAAGAAGATTCATCGCAGAGTCCTGAGGAAGAATCCACTGAAAAACCTGAGAATCACATTGACGCTTAACCCATACGCCAAGACCATGAACCGGAACACCATTCTTTGACAAGCCAAAACTCACAAAATCTGCTGGATAAGGCAGCAGCAGCACTAGAAGCCAAATCAGATCAGAAGGGGGTTCAAGGCAAGAAGCCTGTGGTGGGAAAAAAGGCTGCAGGGACCAAGGAACCAGCAGCTGAAAAGAAGCCCACAGAAATGAAACCCACCTCAGAGGAAAAGAAGGCTGCTGCATAAACTTAAATTTGTTTATTGCATAAATGCCAAATCATTTTGGACAGCTAATTTTGGATAAAGACCTGAACAAAGAGGCAATGAGAAACATGAAGAAAAAAAAGTACATCATTTCTTCCAAGAGTGCCCTGTGTGTTTGTGTTGCTTGCTTTCTGGTTCAGTCCCAATTAGCAATGCCATACAGCTGAAGAACATACCCCTCATGATTCTAGTTCTTTTAAATGTGTTCTGCTTTGCTCCATGGCCCTGGACGCAGCCTCCCTTGGTAACTGTGCTGTGGGCATCTTCTCCTGCTCTGGGTGGAATGTCTTTTGGGTCCTGATGGTCAGTGGTGTTTCTTAGGTCTTCTGTGTACTTGCTGATCTTGTGTCTGATTTTTTAAAAAATGGATTACTGGTAGAGGAGTAATGAAGCCTCCTCTTGTAATCATCTATTTCTCCTTTTAGTTCTTTCAGATTTTGCTTCATGTATTAATATTTTGACATTCTTTTGTTAGATGTGTACACATTTTACAACTGTTGTATTGTCTTGTTAAATAGACCCTTTCATCAAGTCAGGACCCACCACGCCCCTAGTAATGTGCATTGATGTGAAGTGTACTTTGCTTGCTATTCACACAGTCATTCTAATTTTCTTTCTATTAGTGTATGTTATATCTTTCCCATTCATCTTCTATTAACCTACCTATACTATCATATTTAAAGTGTGTTTCTCTAGTAAATTTACAATGAATAAAAAATAAGGTCCTAATGTATAGCACAGGGAACTATATTCAATATCCTATGATAAATCATAATGGTAAAGAATATATTAAAAAGAATATATGTGTGTATAACTGAGTCACTTTGCTGTACAGCAGAGATTGGCACAACACTGTAAATCAACTATATACTTCAATAAAAAAATTGATAAAGTGTGTTTCTTATAGGCAGCCTGTAGTTGGGCCTCATTTTTAGAAACTCCATGTGCCAGTATCTGTCTTGCAGTTGGTGTATTTAGATCATTTACACGATGTAATTATTGACATCATTGGATTTAGGTGTTGTTCAAATCTTCGTTTTCTGTTTGCCCTTTGGTTTTCACTTTTCTATTCAACTTTCCTGCTTTCCTTTGGGTTGTATCAGGGTTTTGAGTATTATATTCTAATTAATCAGTTTGCTTTTAACTACATCTTTTTATATAGGCTTTTCAGCAGTTGCTCCGGGGATTACAATATATATACTAAACACCTCATTGTCTACTTGAAATGGCCACTTTACCATATCAGGGGAAATGAAATGGAACATTAAAACTGTTCCTTACTGGTCTCCTTTTATGATGTAGTTGCATCTATTTTTCATCTGCGTGCATGCTCAGTCACTAAATCGAGTGCAAGTCTTTGTGACCCCATGGACTGTAGCCTCCTGTCCATAGAATTCTCCACGCAAGAATACTGGAGTAGGTTGCCATTTCCTTCTCCAGAGGGGATCTTCCCAACCCAGGAATTAAACCTGCGTCTCCTGCATTGCAGGCAGATTCTTTACCTCTGCACCACCAAGGAAGTCCATTTTAACATCTATGTATATTGAAAACCCCGCCAGACAGTGTCATCATTTTTACCATCAACATATTGTAAAGATACTAAGAGGGGAAATAGATTCAGGGGATTATATCTGATAGAGTGCCTGAAGAACTATGGACAGAAGTTCATTACATTGTACAGGAGGCAGTGATTAAAACCATTCCCAAGACAAATGCGAAAAGGCAAAATGGTTGTCTGATGAGGCCTTACAAATAGCTGAGAAAAGAAGTGAAAGGCAAAGGAGAAAAGGAAAGATATACCCATCTGAATGCAGAGTTGCAAAGACTAGCAAGGAGAGATAAGAAAGCCATTCTTAGTTATCAACACAAAGAAACAGAGGAAAACAATAGAATGGGAAAGACTAGAGATCTCTTCAAGAAAATTCAAGCTACCAAGGGAACATTTCATGCAAAGATGGTCACAATAAAGGACAGAAACAGTATGGACCTAACAGAAGCAGAAGATATTAAGAGGTGGCAAGAATACACAGAAGAACTATACAAAAAAGATCTTCATGACCCAGATAACCACAATGGTGTGATCACCTGGAGCCAGATATCCTGGAGATTGATGTCAAGTGGGCCTTAGGAAACATCACTACAAACAAAGCTAGTGGAGGTGATGGAATGCCAGCTGAGATATTTCAAATCCTAAAAGATGGTGCTGTGAAAGTGCTGCCCTCAATATGCTAGCAAATTTGGAAAACTCAGCAGTGGCCACAGGACTGGAAAAGGTCAGTTTTCATTCCAGTCCCAAAGAAAGGCAATGCCAAAGAATGCTCAAACTGCAGCACAACTGCATTCATCTCACACACTAGCAAAGTAATGCTCAAAATTCTCCAAGCTAGGCATCAACAGCATATGAACCAAGAACGTAAAGATGTTCAAGCTGGATTTAGAAAAGGCAGAGGAACCAGAGATCAAATTGCCAACATACACTGGATCATAAAAAAGCAAGAGAGTTCCAGAAAAACATCTACTTCTGCTTCATTGACTGTGTGGAGCACAACAACCTGTGGAAAATTCTTAAAGAGATGGGAATACCAGACCATCTTGCCTGCCTCCTGAGAAATCTGTATGCAGATCAAGAAGCAACCATTAAAACTGGACATGGAAAAATGGACTGGTTCCAAATTGGGGAAGGGGTACATCAAGGCTCCTTTATTGTCACCCTGCTTATTTAACTTATTTAGAGTACATCATGCGAAATGCTGGACTGGATGAAGCACAAGCTAGAATCAAGATTGGAGGGAGAAATATCAATAGCCTTAGATATGCAGTTGAAACCACCCTTGTGGCAGAAATTGAAGAGCAGCTAAAGAGCCTCTTGATGAAAGTGAAAGAGGAGAATGAAAAAGCTGGCTTAAAATTCAACATTCAAAAAACTAAGATCATGGCATCTGGTCCCATCACTTCATGGCAAATATATAGGGAAACAATGGAAACAGTGACAGACTTTATTTTCTTGGGCTCTAAAATGACTGTGGATGGTGACTGCAACCATGAAATTAAAAGAGACTTGGTCCTTGGAAGAAAAGCTATGATAAACCTGGATAGCATATTAAAAAGCAGAAACATTACATTACTGACAAAGGTCTGTCTAGTCAAAGCTATGGTTTTTCCAGTAGTCCTGCGTGGATGTGAGAGTTGGACCATAAAGAAAGCTGAGAACTGAAAAATTGATGGTTTTGAACTGTGGAGTTGAAGAAGACTCTTGAGAGTCCCTTGGACAGCAAGGAAATCAAACCAGCCCATCCTAAAGGAAATCAGTCCTGCATATTCATTGGAAGGACTGATGCCGAAGCTGAAGTTCCGATACTTTGGCCATTTGATGTGAAGAACTGACTCATTGGAAAAGATCCTGATGCTGGGAAAGATTGAGGGCAGGAGGGGAAGGGGATGACCGAGGATAAGGTGGTTGGATGGCATCACTGACTCAATGGACATAAATTTGAACAAGCTCTGGGAGTTGGTGATGGGCAGGGAGGCCTGGCATGCTGCTTCCCATGGGGTCACAAAATCGGACACGACTGAGTGACTGAACTGAACTGAACTGAGGAGGGGAAATAGTGTACATGTTTACCAGGTATTTTCTGGGTCTCTTGTTTTTTCTTCATTTCTAGGTTTTCCTCTGATACAATTTCCTCCTGAAATCTTAAGGTTTCTCTTAGAGCTTGTCTGCTAAGCATTAGTTTTCCGACTTGTATCAGAGGATGTGTTTGTTTCCCCTTCACTAGTGAGAAAAGAATTCAGAGCTGAGCGGAAAGAGTTCTTTTTTCTCAGAGCTTTTTGTACAGGTTGTTCCATTGTCTTCTGGCATCCGTGGACACTGGCGGGAAGTCTGCTGTTATTCCAGGGGTTGCTCCTCTACATGTGATGCATCGTTTTACTCTGGATGCTTTCGGGACATTTTTCTTTGTCTTTGGTTTTCAGCAGTCTGAGTAGGGTGTGTATAGGCTTGATTTTCTTCAGCTTTATCCTGTTAGGGGTTCGCTAAGTTTCTCTAATCTGTAAATGTATATTTTGTTCATCAAACTTGGGGCATTTTTCAGCCATTATTTTTTCAAACACTTTTTCTGGGCCAGCCCTTTACTCCTCTCACCCTGGGGCTCCAGTGACACAAGTGTTAGGTCTCTTGATATTATTCCACAGGTCCCCAGCCTGTCTTCATTTGTTGTCAATCTTTTCTTCTCTCTGTCATTAATATTGAATACTTTCTACTATTCCCCAAGTTCACTCACTCTGCTGTCTTCACTACCCTCCTAGTAAGCCAACTCAATGAATTTTTTAATTTCTAGAATCATATTTTTAATTTTTAATACCATTTGTTTCTTTTTATAGCTTTTATATTGCTACTGAAATTTTTATATTGCTGCATTTGTTTCAAGATGTGTTTTTTACATAATAGAGCATATTTTAAGTAATTGATTTAAATGCTTTACGTGATAATTTCAGCATTTGGATCATCTCAGAGTTGGCACCTAGTATTTTTTTTTTCTCTTACAATTTGGTCAGATTTTCTTTGTTGTTATTGTTGTTTGGGAACTTTCGGATTGTGTTTTAAACATTTTGGACATTGTTTAATGATCCTCTCAAAATCTTCTCCAGTGTTCTCCAACGTTGCTTTTCCCCTGACCCTACCCCTGCCCCACCCATCAGCCTGGTTGAGTTAGACCACAAGTTCAGATCTGCCTCCTGTGGGATGTGGTTCCAACGTGAGTTTGCTTTTCAGAGTCTCTGCAGTGCTATTTGAATCCACTTCACATCTGCACCCCCTGGTCCAGTTTCCAGCCTTGACAGTGGTCTATCTACACCACAATTCAACTCTCAAAGGCTTTGACTTGCTCTTTTGGGTCATTTCCAGCCCAGAGTTGAGTCTGGAACTTCATGTGAAGCTTTATGTGTTCTTCTTGATCTTCTTATTAACTTCTCCCAAGCTCTCCGGCTTCCTGAGGCTTCCTTTCCTGTCCTCTGGCTATAAAGCAGGAGCTTCAGCCTCCTGCACTGATGTGTCTCCTGCTTTCTGTAACGGGGTTGCCTTTGGGTCAAAGTGACCAGAGCTTTTGCTGCTGTAGCTGCTGCTGCCACTACCAGCATCCTGGGAGTCCAGCGCTGGGACAGGAATTTGCCTCTGGGCCAAAACTAGGAAAAAGAAGGTGAAATGGGGATCTCTTTCACTCTGTTTGTCTTTCAGGGCACTGCTTCTCCCAGCCCATTGACCAGAAAGGAAGGATTCTCTTGGCTGTGGCTCCTGTCTCTCCTGGGGGTCAAGCTACCTTGAATCTAACCCGTGGATGTAGGAGACATCTGCAATGAAATCAGCCTTTCATCAGATTTTGATTTCTCCCCCAAGTCTGTCTGGAAAGTTGCTCCATTTTGTCCTGTGTGATATTTTCAGCTGTGGTCACTGTAGAGATGGAGTGGGGTGGGCTTACTCTGTCTCAGATGGCACTGGAAGCTACTGGCCATTTTTTTCTTATTCTTAATCTAAATTCATTTTTTTACAGCTGCATTAAGACAGAGTTTGCAAGCCAATACCAGTCATATTAAGTGTACGATTTAATGATGATGAATTTTAGCTGGATTTGCAAATTTATTTGGTCACCACCACAGTCCATTTTTAAAGTATTTCTCTTACCCCCAAAAGATCTCCATGCTCATTTGCAGTCACTCCCTGTTAGTTCCTTTTTTTAAAAAAGAAAAGAAATTATTTGGAGACTTCCCTGGTGGTCCAGTGGTTAAGATTCCGCCTTTCAATGAAGGGAGTGAGGATTCAATCCTGGTTGGGGAACAAAGATCCTAGTATGGCCAAAA
This sequence comes from Antilocapra americana, assembly GCA_007570785.1. Lineage (NCBI taxonomy): Eukaryota > Metazoa > Chordata > Mammalia > Artiodactyla > Antilocapridae > Antilocapra > Antilocapra americana. The sequence goes on from ML664152.1 coordinate 1,943,485, forward strand.
CTGTAAAAATAATAAATAATAAAATTTGTGTTTAAAAAATGCTCATTAAAAAGAAAATAAATTATTTTGAGACTATATAAAAGTGTGGAGATCAGCATAATCAACACCCATATACCCACCATCCAACTTCATCAAATTGTAATGTTTTGCTCTACTTTGCCCACACTTTTCTTTTTTCCTCTTCATAAAACTTTAAAACATTAAATTGAAGCCCTCTGCATCCATCTCCCAGGACCACTGCCTTCTCACCTTCAGAGGCAGCCACTGCCCTGGAGGTGGGTTCCTGAGTGTGAGGGTATTTTTCCTGGGATCATATCAAATGTGCATGGTGTAGTAGGAAGCCTTCTTCTGCTGTTTGTTTTTAAATATAACCTCAGTGTTATGGTTTTGGGCGTCTCATGTGGATACAGACAGCTCCAGGTCCATACTTAAATTGCTTCCTCTTGTGCATGAAAGGCCACAAGGTATCTCTTTATTCCATGTTGGGTTTGGCTCCAGTTTGGGCGTGCTGGGTTTTTCTTTACCACTATTCTTTGCTTCAGGCTTCCCCAGTGGCTCAGACAGTAGAGAATCTGCCTGCAGCGCAAGAGACCAGGTCTCCATCTCTGGGTCAGGAAGATCCCCTGGAGAAGGGAATGGCTACCCACTCCAGGATGCTTGCCTGGGGAATCCCATGGACGGAGTAGCCTAGGGTCACAAAGTGTCAGACACGACTGAGTGACTAATATACACACACCCTTCTTTGCTTATCATCTACTTTTATTACACTGAATTTGGCCTCCTTATGATCTCTGTGCTTTAGAACAAATTGAAATTTCCCTTGTGGCTTAATAAATGATCTGCTTGTTACTCCCCTCCCTTTTTAACTTTACTGCATACAAGTTAAAGAGGAAGTGTTGTGCCCATGTGCTAAGTTGCTTTAGTCATGTCCAACTCTTCACAACAGTAGCTGACCAGGCTTCTCTGTCCATGGGATTCTCCAGGCAGGAATGCTGGAGTGAGTTGCCATGCCTGCCTCCGGGGATTATATTCCTCAATTTCTCCATAGACCTAATTTTCTGTGGGATCTATTTATTTCTGAGAGAGGCATATTAAGATGTTTGCTATGTTTGTGGTTGTATCTGTTTACTTATGTATTTGTCAGTTTTTGTTTTTTATGTATTGGGGTGATTTTGTTTAGTATATAAAGATTTAGGATGGCTGAACTTTGTGGATTGGAACTTTCATTATGTACATCTTTATTTATTCATTTAATGTTTTTTGTGTGTCTAATTCTATCTTTTAATATTATCTCTATGTTGTATCTTTAGCATTTTTTATTATGTGATATGTATGTTTTCCAATCCTTTATTTTCAGCCTTCAGTGTCACTTTTAACAATTTTGCTGATAGGTAACATTTTTTCTTTCTAATTATAGTAAAATACATAACATCAATTTAGCCAGTTCAGTATTATCAAGAATATTCACATTGTCATGCGACTAAAGTCTGGAAGTTATTCATTTTGCAAAACTGAACCTCTACTCCCACCAGACAACTTTATGCTTCTTTTTAAAATTAAAAAATTTTACTACAGAACATTCACACATATACAAATAGACTAGACAGTTTAATGAGCCCATGTGTCCTCAGCATCTGCTTCACCAATGATCAATTCTTGGCTTATCTTGTCTTATTTACATCCCTGCCCACTCTCTCCCACCTACCCCACCCCTGATTGTTTGGAAGCAAACCCAAAACGTCCTGTGCAAATATCTTAACTTGGGACTCTAACAGGTGGTGATTCTTTAAGATAATCATGGAAACTTTAACAGGCCTAAAGCTGTTGACAGTAGTTTGTGACTGTCCTGCGGTCCAGGCGTGGTAAGCGGCTCCTCTCTCCAGTCTCTTGTCTTAGGGTTCCAACACCTACTCTCATGCAACCTGCTCTTGGTCCTGGGGGCTTCTCACCAGCCTCATTGGTGCTGGCTCATCCCTGCCATGCCCACTAGCCCAGCCCTCTGTCCTCCTTGTTCCCACACAAAGAGATAAAGTGTTGATGTGATTTGGGTTCAAGAGTAAACATTGTTATTTTTATTTTATTTCAGTTCAGTTCAGTTCTGACACTCAGTTGTGTCTGACTCTTTGTGACTCCATGAACTGCAGCATGCCAGGCCTCCCTGTTCATCACCAACTCCTGGAGTTTACCCAAACTCATGGGCTTCAAGTTGATGATGCCATCCAACCATCTCATCCTCTGTCATCCCCTTCTTCTCCCACCTTCACTCTTTCCCAGCATCAGGGTCTTTTCCAGTGAGTCCGTTCTTAGCATCAGGTGGCCAAAGTACTGGAGTTTCGGCTTCAACATCAATTATCTTATTTACTTTATGGTTGTCTTAATGTCTGTTGCTAGGTTCTCCAAGGCCTAGGGCAGCAGGTGACACGTCTGTGAGTAGCAGGGGTGTCTCTGTGACTGGTGTGTCTCTGTGGGGTCACTGCCAGGGACAGTCATGATGGATCTGGTGGGAAACCGGTGGGCGTGGTGCAGGGACATTCTCAATCTCTCCTTCCTTTTTTGTTGTATTTTCTGGAATAGTTCCATAAAGAGGAAGTTCCCTTTATAGAAGACATCTAATTGGAACTTGTTCTTTTTAAAAAAAAAAAGTCACCAAGACTTTATTTGAAGAGGAAGAGGGTGGCCTGTTCACAGGTACTGCAACCCTGGAACTCTGGGTTCTCTGGAACTTTTGAAACCATTCCTGAAGTCTTACTGTGTGCTCTTAGTTCACAATCCTTTCTTGTTGTTCTATTGCCCCTGTCTTTAAAAAAATTTTTTTCTCATACTTCCTTCTTCTTCAGCTGTGTACTGCCTATTTCTATTCTTTTTAAAAAATATTTATTGACCTATTTTACTGATTTTTGGCCACACTGGGTCTTTGTTGCTGCACATGGGCTTTCTCTAGTTGTGACGGGCAGGCTTCTCTCTGCAGGGACTTCTCTTGTTGTGGAGCACGGGCTCCAGGGTGCACAGGCTCAGCAGTGGCGACACTCAGGTTTAACGGCTCCACAGCATATGTGATCTTAGTTCCCCAAGTTGGAATCTAACCCGTGTCCCCTGCATTGGCAGGCAGGTTATTAAGCATTGGACCACCAGGGAAGACCTGCCTATTTCTCTTCTTTAGAAGAGTTTTAATAATTACCGCATGTAAAATTAAATATTTCCTATCTGAGCACCAAAAAATCGATGCTTTCGAATTGTGATGCTGGAGAGATTCTTGAACGTCCCTTGGACAGCAAGGAGATCAAACCAGTCAATCCTAAAGGAAATCAACTCCAGATATTCATTGGAAGGACTGATGCTGAAGCTGAAGCTCCAGTACTTTGGTTACCTGATGTGAAGAGCCGATGCATTGGAAAAGACCCTGATGCTGCGAAAGACTGAGGGCAGGAGAAGTGGGTGACAAAGGATGAGATGGTTGGATGGCATCACCAACTCAATGGATGTGAGTTTGAGCAAACTCCAGGAGATGGTGAAGGACAGGGAGACCTGTTGTGCTACAGTCCATGGGGTCGCAAAGAGTCGGACATGACTTAGCAACTGAACAACAAATCACAATGTATTATTAAAATTAAATATTAAATTAAAATATTAAATTTTAAATATTAAAGCTGAATGTTTCCAATCATTAGTTTAAAATCAATAGTTACTTAGGCTTAACAATTTTTACTTATTTCTTTGGCTTAACAATTTTTACTGTTGCCCCTACACCCGCCCTTGGATTCCTCTTGGATTCCTTCATCTGTCTGTCTTTGAGATTGCATCTTCCAAACAGAGTTAAGGGTAGTTTATGTATGTGAGACTTGGTTCATCTGAAGACTCTGCTTTCTGTTTCTTTGGGGGATGTAATCAGTCCTTGTCTCCTCTCCTCCTCTCTTCCTCCTCATCGTACTCCTCTCCTTCCTCCTGTGTGCTCTCTGTCTCTGTCTCTCTCCATCTCTGTCTCTCTGTCTCTTTCTATGTCTCTGCCTCTCTGTCTCTCTCCACCTCTATCTCTTTCTATCTCTTTCCAGCTCTGTCTCTCCGAATATGTGCTGTTTTCTATCATTAATGTTCCGTGATAACATCATATGTTACCCAGTTTGGGAACCTTTTTCCTTCCTCCCAAGCCAAGCAGCAGCCCCTTCATCTGGATTCTCTCTATCTTTCTCTTGGATCTGGAGCTTTTCTCCTGTTGATTCAGTCTCTCCCCTCTTGTTCTCTCCTGGAGCTCCTCTGCCCTCTGCCCTGTTCATTTGTCCCCGCAGCTGATTCCACAGCCTGTTCACTGATTTGCTCTCCACCTTCTCATTCTGCCCTTCAGGCCCTGCGATGCTTTTCCATTTCTGTTATACAAGTTTGAATCCTCTGTACCTGTCTACTTCTTCTTTGATGGGCGTGCTCAGTCTGCGGGCTGAGTCCCTTCCAGGGGTGCCAATTCCTGGTCACTGCCCTCTGGGGTTCCCCATCTGCTGAGGGCACAGGCGGTGCTGCCAGGGACCCTGCTCACACTCCATTCGCTCCTACACTGTTCTGCTTCCCGCCTTGAGCTTGTATGATGGATGGTGTGTCTGTGTGCATGTTGCTCCTCTGACAGCCCTCGGGCTGGAGCTGTGTAGGCAGAGGGGCCGGGCTGGCTGACGGGCCCCATGTGGTGCAATCAACCACATGTAACTACTTCCTCTAAGTTGCTGACTTAGAACAGGAAGCATCGTGCCTTCACCAGTGGGGTCTCCAGTGGCTAGTGTCTTCCCAGACCCACAAAGCACCAGCCTGGTGAAGAGCAGAGCCGAAGCCCCTACCAGCCCAGCCGGGGCGCCCCTGCTGAGGTTTCCAGAGCATCCAGTGGGTGAGTGGACAGAGGCCCCTCTGTGTCTGGGCTAGCTTCTCTGAAGGGGAACTGCTCAGCCTTGAGGCCCTGGCTGCCTTCTTTCCTGAGGGAAACAGCTCTGAGGGGCCCAGGCTGCGGGGGCCTTGGTGGCCCTGTCTTGTCCAGGTCACACACCCAGGGTCATCTGCTCCATGCCCCTCGAGCTGAGACCCCGTGAGGGGAAGTGCTGAGCCCACTGCTGCAGAGCTACTGACTGCTGGAAGCAGGTAACCAGGGGATGGGCCCCACATGGCGGAAGGATGCGCTCAGACCTCATCCGGGGCCCGCCGGGGCAGTCTCCCAACAAGGCCCAGGCACTTGCTGAGCCCCTGATGTGGGGGCCATGAGGCCCTGCAGAGCCAGAAGGAGGCTGGAGGCAGGCCAGGCCCCTCTGGGGGGTACGGGGTCCAGGTGACTGGGCTCTGCAGAGGGTTCCTGGGCCTCCCCCTCCTCCCTCTGCCCCATGCCTTCCTCTTCCTGCTCTGGCCTGTCCCCGTCCTCTCTTCATGCTTCCACAGTTGGCCGGACAGTTCTGACCTCCAGCAGAGCCCTGTGTGTGTGTGTGTGTGTGTGTGTGTGTGTGTGTGTGTGTGTCCACAGTGCATTTTGTGTGTGTGTATCTCTGTGCGTGTGTGTCCACAGTGCTTTGTGTATGTCTGTGTGTGTGGTACCTCTGAGTGTGTGTCTGTCTGTCTGTGTGTGTATCCAGGTGCATTGTGTGTGTCTGTGTGTGTCTCTGTCTGTGTGTGTCTGTGTGTGTGTGTACATCCACCATGCATTGTGTGTTTGTGTGTGTGTGTGTCTGTGTGTTTGTGTCTGTGTCTGTGTGTCTGTGTGTGTCTGGGTGTCCATGGTACATTGTGTGTGTGTGTCTCTATGTGTGTGTGTCTGTGTGACTGTGTGTGTCTGGGTGTCCATGGTACATTGTGTGTGTGTGTGTCTCTGTGTATCTGTGTCTGTGTGACTGTGTGTGTCTGGGTGTCCATGGTACATTGTGTGTGTGTTTGTCTCTGTGTGTGTGTCTGTGTCTGTGTGTGTGTCTGTGTGTCTGTGTGTGTACATCCACCATACATTGTGTGTTTGTCTCTCTGTGTGTGTGTCTGTGTCTGTGTGGCTGTGTGTGTCTGAGTGTCCATGGCACATTGTGTGTGTGTGTCTCTGTATGTGTGTGTCCATGGTGCATTGTGTTGAAGGCAGGTCTTCTTCTTCCCTCAGGGTCCAGAAGGCTCATGAGTTCTGGCCTAACGATGTGAAAATGCGGGGAGAGACTTAAGTTTTAGGGGGTCATTGGGTGTGTGACCTAGATCTCCTGCAACCAGGCCCTTGGAGGCCTGTCCCCCTGGGAGTAGGGGGACAAGGGTCCAAGGACCCAGATGAGTTCAGGGAGAGGGGACCCTAGGCTGCCCTGGTATTTGTCCTGATGGGAGTAAATCGAGATATTTCCTGGGGGCAAGGGCCGGCCAGGCAGCCAGACAGCCCCACCGGCCTTGAGTTTCTCAGCTGAAATCTGCGGACTCGCCTGCCCACAGCTGTCGGCTTGGACCGAGCCAGTGCAGCCCTGGGGCAGGTCACAGTCAGCTCCTGGAGGTTTCTGAGGGGAGATACCCCAGACAGTCGGGGGCCTCGCAGAAGCTAAGCAGAGGGGGCACCGCTGTCCAGGGCACTGGCTGGGTGGGTGGAGGACAGGCTGGCTGCTTGGCCTCCCATCTGTGAAATGAGCTAGTAGTTTACACTCCACCTGACTGTCTAATCGAACTGTGATTCAAAAGTCACTTCCCTGGGAAGTGATCCCACCTGGGCCTGTGGGCAAGGCTGGGCTGTGTCCAGAGGTCCCACAAGGTCAGCTCAGCCACGCTTGGCTGGTCACTGGACTGTGGAGAGGTCTTCACCCCACGGCTGGGGCGGCATGGAGCCCGAGGCGCCCCATGAGACTCCAGCCCCGCTGCTCTGGAAGGCATGTGGGGCGGTGCCCGGTAGCTTGCACGCCTGTCACTGTGCGTGCCCCTCAGTCCCTCTGGAGCCAACGTCAAGGGGCAGCTACCGGGAGCTAGTGACTGTGCCCCTGTGGGCGGCAGGGCTCCTGAGAATGCCGGTTCCAGGAGCAGCGAAGCCCCAGGGACACGGCTGGTGGGTGGGGCTGCAATGGTAATGTGTCCCTGTCAATTTCCCTTTTCCCCAAATGAGACCTAAAATGGGCAGTGGGTTCTGTCATCATCTCACCCAATCCCACGGGAGCCAGGAACTGAGGTCTGAGGGAGGCGCCACCCAAGCCCCCCACCCCTACTGAGCAAGTGGCCGATGGGGGGGTGCCAAGACCCGCCCGTCCCAGCTGTGCTGCCACCTGTCACCCGCCTGGCCTCTGGGGTCCAGTCCCTGGACATGAGGTCATGGTCAGGCTGGTGGAGTCCATGTCCAGCTGCCGTGGTGGGCAGGGAACCTGGGCTGTTCAGAAAGAGCCATGTCCCCTGCCTTCCCCTCCCCAACCTCCTCCTACCTTCCCCTCCCCCACCTTCCTCCACTCACCCCCCTACCCTGGGCAGGGCAAACCACACAGAGGGCAGCCCTAGGGTGGGCCTGGGGTTTCCAGTCGCTCCCACCACTGGTGAGCGGGCATCTTGGAGACACAGCAGGTGCAATCAAGTCCCCAGGCTGTCAGCCTGTGACCCAGGCAGGCCTTCCTGCTTGTTCCAGGGTCCCTCTCAATAGCCAGGGTTGTCCAGGCTGCTCACCATCCCAGCAGTTGAGCATCAGGGCTGGGGGTGCCAGGGAGCCAACAGACCCAAGCTTCCACATGAGCCCTGGCATGATCCCTATTCAGCATGGCACCCCATGAGGCCAGGTCTGAAACCGTGCACATGGAGTCGGGGCTGGGGTGCCACCACTGCAGGGCTCTGCTGGGAACAGAGAGATGTGGGAGCCAGGCACCCTTGCCGCCTCTGAAACACACAGAGCAGGAAAGCACACCTGTGCCCACCTACCTGGAGGTGGTGTCAAAAAATGCCTCCAGCAGCTTTCCCTGAACCTGGGGTGCTTCTCCTGGGACCTATGAAGTGTGAGCTCCCCAGAGAGACAGAGCCAATAAGACATGTGCCTGTGTGTGTGTGTATGTACAGAGAGGTTGATTTGGGGGAGGTGACCTGTGAAACTAAGGAGGTTGGCAGTCTGCAGGACAGGCTGGAGAACCCGCAGAGAGCTGATGCTACAGCTGGAGTTCCAGGCCGTCCAGAGGCAGAGGTCCTCCTCCTGGGGGACACCGTCTTTCCTTTAAGGCCTTCAACTGGTTGGATGAGGCCCAACCACAGCATTGAGGGCAATCTGCTTTACCCAGAGTCCACTGATTCAATGTTGACTCCATCTTAGAGACATCTTTGCAGCCACATTCAGAGCAGAGTTTGAGCAAATATCTGGGTCCCTTGGGCCCGTGGACTTGGCACGTGAAACTCACGCTCACAGCACCCCTGGCTCTCTGTGACTGGGAGGAAACCGAGGTCCAGAAGGGGAAGTCACTGTGACCTGTCCACAGTCACTTGGCACTGGGCATAGACTTGGGCGTGTCAACCCTGGGGTCAGGCTGATGGGGGCCCCCGTCTTGGCATCTGTCCTGGTTGTGGGGCTTAGGGACCCTCAAAGCCACCATCCCCACCCATGGGAGAATTGGAGGAGGTCTGGCCCCCCATCCTTGGGAATGAGGAGCAGGTCTGACCCCCACCTCTGGGAATGGGTAGCAGCTCTGGCCCCCCACCTATGGAATGGGGAGAAGTTCTGGCCCCCCACCTCTGGGAATGGGAGCAGGTCTGGCTCCCCACCTCTGGGAA